>VZTG01008748.1:184287-202863 GCA_013397845.1 Melanocharis versteri | reverse complement strand
TTTTTTTTATAACTTGCTGTTCACTGGAAAGAGTGTTCATTTCCAACAGATAAACAGGGTTTGGGAATGAGCAGTACATTGGCAAAGTGTCTGTAGGGTAAATCATTTCGTGAAAATGGCTCTTGATAATGTTAGTTGGGGTTTGACAAGGCAAACCCTTGATTCTGTTACAAAATGTATCTATGTCTCACGTCCAGTACAGAATTTTGTTTGACTGGCAAAGACCTTTTTCTAAAAACTAANAGCCAATAGCCCTGGTGGGTGGTCAGCTAAGATCCAATGGCTTTCTATAACTTAGAGTATAAAACCCTTCTGTATATAAATAAATAAAGGCATTTCTATCTAGTTACTCCTGAGTTCGGTTCTCTCCTTCCTCCCCGGGCCGTGTCCGTCATTGCAACAGTAAGGCAAAAAAATAATGGTTTTTTACCAGCAACAAGACACAGTAATCTGAGGTTTTCTATGGTTATTAATCTGCGTGGTTGCTCTCACTCCTTTTGCCTCATCCCTTTGCCCCCTCTGTTCCAGTTCTCCTGTTCCAAACAGTTGTAGTCGGTTTTATTCAGAAGAAATCCTCTGATCACTTTTCCCTTGTGCTCCAAGAAGGCAGAGCTGATGGTGTGCTTGTGCAGAGGTTTCACATTTCAGACTACTTTTCTGCTTTTTTTTTCTTTTTAATTGTCATCTGCATAAATTACTATTGATTTACTTTAATTTGCAGATCCCCTCCCTGGAGTGATGTAGTCTCCTACTGATGGTTTTTGTTGCTTAGTTTTGAAACACCTGTCACTTTCGCAGGAATTATTTCAATGTGTTTCAGTTGTTGGGGCTTTTTCTACTTCTCTATGAAATAAATGCAGCTTTCTATATATTTTTGTAATGAGAGTAATTATTTTTCTGTCTCAGTGTCACTACATTTCATTTGCTGAAATGATTATGTCATTAGAATTCCCTTCAAATAAGTCATAAGGGCTTGGCACATATTCTGGGTGATGTACAGATTGCGAATTCATAGGACGGTGATAATAAATTTCTTCCTTCTCATTTTCTCCTTTAACTCCACGGTATTATGTGAATAATTGTCAAAGATTCAGGGTCTTCTCCAGGTGCAGTGACTTTATTTCTGTCACTTTAAGATATTGTAAGAGGGTGGTACAAGTGGATCACAGTCAATTTTCTGGATTTTGTCGGTTGACATGTTTCTAAAAGGAAATTTAAAACAAAAAATGCTCAAATCCATAATATAGAAGATCATTACTGTTCTCAGTAATTACAAAAACTGACAAGTTTTTTCTGCTTGTCTTTTTAAGTCCAGTTGTCCGTGTAGTCAAACTTGTAACAAAGATATGTAAAAGTTTATCAAATATAAAATAAGCTCTTTCAGTGGCTGTCGTGTCTGCAGCACAGCACATCCTGCACTGTAGGACTTTAGGCACACCTCTAAATTGTACTGAGAAAATGAAACCTTTGTGCAGAGGTGGATTTAGTGGAGAGTGAAGGGGAACCCGGGGGCACTTGTGGGTTTTAGCTCTGGCCTCTGCTCAGATTGGCAGAGTTTGGAGTCCTTGGAGTGGTGATCTGGGCTCTTTTCTCCCATGAAGGAGATGGGATGATAAAATAATAGTTGATATCAGCCGGGTTAGTCAATGCACAGTTCAACAATACACACTGAGCTGATGAACGTGGAGTATTTCTCTCTATAGAATCAAATCTATTATTAGTCCAAAATTTTAATTAAGTAAAAATTGGATTCCCCTTGTGATTTAATGATTAAGGCTGCATCAAACAACATTGATCCAAGGCTAGAAACGACATCTTTCACCTTCATTTTATGCTTACATTTCCTCCAGCCATATTTCATTATTCTCACCAGGAAATTTACTTAAAAAGAACTAATATACAGAAAATCCTTTGCTTCAATATTTATTTATTTCCTCACTTTCTTCCTTCTCCTTTAAGGTCTTATTTGCAAAGTTGTTGATGTAACTGCTGATACATCTAAATGTCTGGTGGGTTTTCTGAATTCCCACACATTCAGGGCCGTGTTGATCCTTCCCACACACCCAGAGCAGGCACACCTCCATCAGCATTCCATCTTCTGTTGTCTATGCACTCAAATATTTTGAAACAGACATTTTCTTTTTAATAATTCTATTGTTATGTTCTATTATCTTCTTGCTAAAATGATGAACTTCTATTTTAATTGATATTATTCCCACTTTTAGGCTGCTTTAAGTAGGTGCCCAAAACTACTTTCAAAGGTCCCTTTGTTGCACACTAAAGGAATGTTGGAGTGTTCCCTGAAATAGCTCGATTGGCTTGGATTCTTTCTTCTTTTCTTCCCTGCAGTCCTATTCATTCACTTTCAAGTTTGTAGTTTCTTGCACTCTCTTCAATAATTACCCCTTCATCTCCCAAACTTTCCTTTTTTCATTAAAGAACTTCAGACCAATGTAATGCTGCCATGAAATTCAGCTGGTTCCCATATTTGTGTCTGTTCTCATTTTTGTGTATTCTGTATGAATTTCTTTTCAAGGTACCTGGTGTGACAGAGCTTTTCTCAATGCTTTGCAGTGGCCATTTTTCCCCCTCAAATGTGAGGCCCTTGACATTTTTATTCACTTTGAGAAGGAAAATTATATTGTTCAGAACACCAAACTCCATGCTAGAACACCCAATAGCCCGATTTAGACCATTCATCTTCAAAACAGAATTTTCAAATCAACCTTCAGCTTGGCAACTTTGTCCTCTAATAATTCAATGATTTCGTTTTTGATTGCTGGTTTGAGAAGGATCTGTCATCAGATCTATAGAAAAGACAAAACCTCCAGATTGCCTTCGTCCTGTTGTATCTTAAAAAGAGAAATGCTTTTCCCCTCACAACTGGCTCGAATGTCCATGGTGCCTGGGAAAGCTCAGGTGGTTTTGCAGGCTTGTGTGATTATGCACCGAAATGCCCTCTTGACCTGGGCAAACCTCCTGCAGTGTCAGCAGCATTCTGAGCAAAAGCTAAATTAATTCTGAAGGACTTCTTTAAGTCTTGGTGACTGGTGGCTACAAGAGGTTGTTATTGCTGAGCTGTAGTCCTGCTTTTAATAGTTATTACTTTATTTTTTTTATTAGTTATACCTTGGATTTGCCCGTCGGTATCACTAAAAAATAATACAAAGCAAACAAACCCAACAACTATATATAATTACTTGTCTTTCAGTTCTTAATATTTCTTAAATAATTGTTCTACGATTTCTGCTTCCCAGGGAGAGGGGCAATTGAAAGGAAGTGTATGCAAATTCTCTGATATTAGATTTGAGGACCCAATTATTAACATTATTTACTGGGGTCACTGAACTACCCCAATAGAGAATCGTAGGAAGGAGGAGCCGGGTATGGTAACTCCCACTCTCTGAGAAGGTGGAACACTTTCCTGTGTCTCCTTATTTATTAATAGAATCCACCCTGCCTTGCATAGGAGAATACAAAATACAGAAGTAATAGAAGAGCAATATAAATGTGTACAGTGACACCACTGATATCACTGCCTGTAAAATTTAAATATACTGAGAATGGCTTTAAATTAACAGCTCTTGGAACTGTACCTTGTAAAACTCACTCATATGTGACAATTTTATTACATTCCTGTGGCACATACAGCGCTGGGATTATACATCAGAAGAACATCCATCATGGAAAAAATGAATTTTTGTGTGTTTAGCAGGTAAGATTACAGTGGTTAAACACTGCAATTATGATAATCATGGTGATAGGAGGCTGTGAATCCGTTGCTGCCACTGCTTTGGATTTTGTTGGAATACTTTTCCATGAAAGCTGCCAGCAGCAAAGAGGGAGGGGCGGGAAAGGGGGAGGGAGATGCACTGGCATTGATTAGGTGCATTTCTCATTAATGCAAGTACACTAACACGGAGACATTGCACATTCTCAGGCTGCAAATTGAGCAGCCAAGGCAGGTAAACAGATACTTAACCCTACAAGGAGCAGCACTACTCCTTTAGCAAGGTCAGGAGTCCTTGTAATGAACAATTATCTCAGGACAAGCTCTTAAACCTCATTTAATTAGGGTGTGACCCAGCCTGTTTTCTTTGAGAACACATTTGGCTATCTGCTTCCTGAATAAGATTGGGTGACCCAAAAGCATTCTTAGTTGTTTAACAATAATAATTCTGCCCCTGAAGGTCTGTCCATCCTTGACTAAAGTTTTATGGAAAGAGTTGCAGAAGTATCAATGGTGCCTTCATCAAATGGCAGGATATTTTTCACAATATAGATTATTTAAAAAAGAGGAGATCAACGTTTTGGAGGTCCACAGTATTCAGGTTTGAATATCAGTTTATTTAATTTGAAAGGCTTTTTGGTTTTACTTTACACACCAAAAATTTTGCACAACTTATTGACTGCAGTTTTTGCTCTGCAGAAGCAGCTGGAAAGCTCTTACTTGTAAGGAAACACTTGATAAAAACTCATATATTCTCTCAATAGGCTAAAATCCCAGAATCTAGTGGATATTGTTCTCTCTAGGAGTGATTTGGGTGGGAAAGAAGAATAATCTCCTCTGCGTTTGGGTTTTTTTGGGGGGGAAATGTATGTGTAAAAAGCTATGCAGCAAAACCACAGAATTTCAGTCTTTTCCCCACTCACACGGTGTCAGATGCCGGTCTCTGCCAGGCCCCTCGGGAATGCAGTTCCTGCCTGAGTGGTCAGACAGGGATGCAGGAATACCTGGCTGGATGGCTCTGCTGGCCACAGCATCTCCAAGGACCTCATTAGTTCTTCGGAAGGAGGAAACTTTCCATCCTCTCTCTGCTCTCTCTTGGTTGCTCCAATCCCTCTCTCTCTCTCTGTGTCTCTCTCTCATTTTATTTCCAAAATGGCTAAATTGGGTATTGTGGAGATTGTTCCCAGCACCACATTATCAACATCCAGAGTACACGGATGTCAAAGACAGAGTAAAGCACTGATTATCTCTTCATAAAAACCAAAGAACTTTAACAGGGCCCATCCTCTGAGAGAGTGGGAGATATTTTTCCCTTTTCTCTTTTCCTGTGGCACAGTTTTTGTATTATAGCCCTAATCTTTACTGCTTTGTGGTATATGGCTCTTGCCATTAACGGCCATCAGGATTGATTAAATGCCTGAGCCTCAATGTGCCTCCAATGAATGGTTACCAGGATTGATTAAATGCCTCAGCTTCAATATTTAATCAAACTCACCAGCCGTTGATTGCTGTACACTACAAAATCATCAGATTATTCCTTAAATGTGATGCAAGAAGGATTTTCCTGCTGCCCCCAGAATCTCACTGCTTCAAGGGAGCTCGTGGGAAGAGTTTTTCGTTATGTTCATGTTCTTTACATATAGATAACAACAATGGAACCAGCTGAAAGGAAATACTACACTCAGCATTTATATTCACTAATAAAAATTTAGGACAAGGAATAGCACACAAAAGAATTTAGATGAGATAAAATGAGTTGTCTGCATTAAAAACAATTTTTAAAAAGAGATTATTTGTAAATGTACTCTGTATGTTTGGGTTTGTTTTTTCATCCACATGTCACTGCCAGGAAATAAGACTGCATTGATTTTTACAAGAATTACTCCATGTAGTTGATGTTACCACATGAATAAATTACTAAGTATTCATTCTTTATTTAGATTCCACTGTATTACAAATGAATTCTTCGCTCATAATTTGCACTTTCTGCAAGTACTTTGTGGTTGAGTGTCAAAATACATTCAGCAAATCCTCCAGGCTAATTGGTAAACAGGAAAAACTAATTGTAGTTCGTAGGAACATAATTAGGCTGGAAGGAGAACCATGATCCCTGAGTTAGAGGGAAAATAAATGCCTGCGTGGCTCTCCAGCCAAGTTGTCTCTGGGATAACCAGGAGCCTGGGGGACCAGGCGATGCTTAAATGAGTGGGAAACAACAATATCTATTCATATGTCCTGCTTGCCTGATCTGCTGAGGCTCCTTGCAAGGTTAATTCAGCATTTGGGTGTTATTTTTGGGGAAATAAAGAGTGTATGGGTAGTAATTCATATCTGAAAATAATAATGGGATAATGAAAAAATTAAGGCAAAGAAAACTGTAAGTGAGCAAAGGAAAAAATGAGTATGAATTGCTTAATTCTAAACCATCAGATTTCTGGATTAAAGCCTAGAATAATGGAGTGCTTGGTGAGATTGGAAGGATGTGTATATAAATTGTGAGAGAGGAATTCAGTATGATCTGTACTTTCAAGCTGAAATTGGAATATCCTAGCAAGACACCAGGGATTGAAGCTGTAAATGGCAGAACAGCTCAAATGCCTTGACGTTTGTGTAGATCTAATCTCAGCTAATAACAGAACCCCATTTAGGGAACTGCTCATTGCTACACGTGTGCAAACCCCAAAGATTCAGCTGTTAATTAGGTAATTCCTTTCCCTGGCTCATCCCATGATACCTGCATTTGTTAAAGTCCTGCCAGGCACTGAGCCCATAAGTTCTTGAGGAGCAGGGGTTAAAAAACAAGCTGAAGGTCATATTTTTCCTGTTACAAATAACAGTGGCGTGGCTTTAGGTATCTGGATCCTAAAGACCTGTGAGCACCTAAAGGTACCTACAAAAATACACCTCCATAGTTGTGTGACTGCATTTCATTTCCAATTACCATCCACAGCATCATCTGACTCTGTTTCAAAGCCCTCTCTCTTATTTTTTCTGTAATGCACCATGGTGAGTGTCTGAGAAATACTAGCAAAATATAATTTAGAGTTAGGAAAGATTGCTATTTACTGTGTTTTGTGATGGTCTTTCCTCCCTGAAATATTTCGTGTCACAAACTGATTTTTGCCTGATGCAGAGTTGCAGAAGAGAAGTACCTTTTGTTTTAACACCTTTACTACAGAAATGTGTGGAATTCCCAATTGAGCTGGCACTATAAATGCTTTTAGAGCTATTTTTCTTCTTTTAAACTTACGGGCTAAGTTAAGCAATGCAGACACTGTTTATTCTGAGTATTAATTATGTGTTCTTTGGGTAGGGCTTCATTTTACCCTTTTTGTGTGAAAAACAGCAGGCTGCTGGTATTGCCATATAGAAAAAAAGGAGAACCTAAAATAACATTAAGCAATGTGCCTTTCTATGCCAGGTTCTTCTCAGGTAAAAGGCTGGTGAAGATCAAACCTGTTGTTGTTCTGAAAATTTTAAGGAATATAAAAGCATCATTTGATTGAACATATATCACCAGAGTGTAATTGCTTTTTAAGTGCTCATCTTCTTAAGAAATAAAGACTTTGTTGTTTTGTTTGGTTTTTTTTTCCCCTGTGGAAATTAAGGTTTTAAGGAAAGTTCGAAGTACAGGTGGCATTTAAGGTTTTGTGTTAATTTAACTGCTTTAAGCCATTGTTGAGTTTTCCCTAGACCTGTTGACAGCTGGGTGAGTGTTTGAGGTAAACACATAAATTATCTTCACTCTGCAGTGAGTCTTAAGCAAGAAAAATAACACAAACATTATGTAGAGGATATAGTATGTTACATTTATCAGTATATGGTTAGACCCAATCTGGGGAGCAGGGGGAAAAGGGAGTTTAACAGCCTATTTTTATTAATCCAAAGTTCCACAATTTATTTTTATTCATCTCAAGTCAGTGAGTGGTGTTTGAAGGCAGAGCTATAAATTCTGAACTTTCCCTGGGTAAAACCATGTCTGGCTGTGACATCCTAAAATACCCTGGTCCTTGCCAAAGGCCTAAAACCACTCAACCCTAAAATAGCTGTGGCATTCCATCACCTTCTAGATTATAATAATTTTTTAAAAAATATTGCTAAAAGGTATCTATTTCATTATAAAAGTCTGACTAAAGAAAATATCCAAATAGTTGTTCAGCCATAGAAGTTGTTTATCAGTGTCTAGTTTAAGATGGATTTTACTTGATTTCATTACTTTGTTGCTGTCCACATCCAGAAGCTCATTTGGTTTATCCCACTGCTGCTTCCAAGGGAAACACTGCAAATAAAATGAATTAGCAGAAATTGCTGGCTAGTTTTGCTGAGCAAACAGTTCATCTCTCCATGTTTATTAGTAAAAAACCAACCAACCAAACAAACAAAAACCAACCAAAAACCAAAAAGAATTGAGATGCATTTAATTCAAGAATGTGCAGCATCATTCAGCAAATCCTTTTCAAAATTCCATGGAAGAACTATATATCTGCAGGTACTATAAAGTGGAGAAAGCCTCTTTCCACATCATGTGATTGAATAGAGATAATAATTTGCTTTACTACTACATTTCCCCAGTATAACTTCATTACATTTAGGGCTTTTTTAATAACCCTTATCTGTCTGATGTTAAACTGGCCATGACACACCTCGTGCTGCAGTTTGCCATCAGTGCTTGGAAAACTCCAAACTGCAGGAACAGGTCTCCTTTCCTGCGAATTCACTGAGCATCAGAAGGGCTTTTTCTAAAAATACTGAGGCCAAGAAAAAGGGACTGTCTAACACTTGTTATCTATAAAAAGATGGGAGAATCCTTTTATTGTAGAGAATAATTCCTCTCAGTTGTTTACTGGTGGGGTGAAGTGTTACTGTAGTCCTTCTGTCAGTGCTGTGAAGTGTCTTCTCCATTATAGCTGGGAAACCATAAAAGAGAAAATCGATCGTTTCATAAAAATTAAATAATTTACCCAGCTTAGGAAACAGCTGAGCAAAGAGCCATTCTTCAGTTCCTAAATTTTATGTCCAAAAGGCACTTTTGGTGCTTGTTTTTAGCATTAACATCACTAACACTACAAATATTTAAAGTAATTGGATTGGATTTTGAGCCGGCATTAATTAATATCACTTCACAGGTCACACTGGATATGTAGATTTTGGCAACATCCACTTCATTGTGAAGGTTTGGGTGCTACCAGAGCTGCTGCTCTTTATTAAAGACCTTATTAAAGGTCTGTAGGAGCACAGATCCATGCTCCACTGGGCAGATTCCTGCTAAAACTAACAAGTTATTTCCAATTAAGAAAACATGCATAAAATAAGTTGCACACGTATGTTTTGAGGCCAACGTGCTCTGGATGTGTCAGACTTGCTGTGCAGAACATCACTGTTCTCTGCAAACACTGAAACCAAATTGTATGTGCAGAAAAATATCAGATCTGCCGTAGCAGAATTCGAGTCCATCCAATTATAATTGCAGGTTTATTTAAAAAATCTGGGGACCAGGGTATCATTTTTGTGAAAAAATATTTTTGCAAAGGTATTTAGGCCAGAACTCTGCAGTAGGCTGTGAATTGGAGAAGCCTGGGATGGTTTGGCTCACAGGATTTCACCCATTCCAATCACTTAAGGGATCCAGAGGGGTTTTTTTAATAATGCAAAATGAATATAGGTTTGGTGTTCTAAAACATGGCACCCCTTGGAATTTGTCTTTATAATATTTGTTCTAGGTATTTCATGTTGATTACCTTTTGTTGATGCATATATTACCTTACTGATTATGGTGGTACCAGATGGATTAAACTGGATGTTAAACACCTGTTGTGTTTTGCACAGTTAACCTCAAGGGGTGAACAGTTTTAGAGCTTTGCTATTGGGGCTGGGATGTGCACCCACCTAAAGAGAGGTAAAAGGAGCTTTTTAAAGTTCTGAGAACCTGAGGGTTGAGTGTGCCAAAGGATACACAGAATCCCTCATCTGCACTGTGGTTCCCCTCACCCCGGCTGTTTACCCAGGAGGATCTGTTGAAATATGAACATTACCCATCATTAAGGTGTTTTTCTTGATAAGGTGCTTTGGAATGTTATCAATTTAGGGTTCAGTTTCTCCTCTGAACCTGCAACCTATGGGACACGGCAGCATTGTTACAGCCTGGTCTGACTGCCTGCAGCAGTTGGATCTTTGAAATTCCCAGTCTAGAGAGGTCCCTCGCCATTCTCTTCTCCCAGTTTCATGTGGAATTGCCTTCCTCTCCCGTTCCTTCCTCCATCAAGCTTTTCTTCTCCCTCTTTGCTCCCTCCTGGAAAGCTTCCTCTCTGTAATGAGGGCAGGAAGGCAGCTGCTCCACACTTTGAGTGAGCTGCCTTCCCTGGGGGCCTCCTTAGGCACAGTCCCGGGTAGAATTGAAGGGCTGAAAGAAAAAAGAATAATTTATATTTCCAAAGGTGGAAGAGTCCCTGGTGAAACCCCTGCCCTTCTCCTTTCCATCCTTTTTTCACCAGTCCTGTGGCAAAGCAGGTCTGAATGCCTGGGGACAAAGTGATGCCTCAGCAGCTCCAGAGAAAAGATGTCACATCCAGGGTCCTGTCCCCACCTGTCCCGTGGGGAGGTGTCAGGAAAGAGGGATACGAGGGGACTCTGCCTGGAAAGGACCAGTTTTTCCACTTACATTACTGTGTTTAATAATGTTTTTGGATCCTCATTTAAAATTAGGAGCAAGGGAGGCATTTCCCAAGCTCTGTGAATAATGTCATTTCTCTGAGGGGTGCATGACATGACTGATATGTCTGTATTCTCTTATAATTGAATCTTGGCTATATGGAGAAATACCCAGCTAAATAATTTAAGTTTCCTTTGTTTTCCTCCTTTTCTTCTCTCTAATGAGAGGAGCTGTAGAGAAGGGAAGAGTTCCCTCAGTTAATTGATAATTTTCTAGCTGACAGTCACACCGAAGTCCCTGGTGTGAAATGCAGGGAGAAGAGAATCCCGAGTGAAAAGTAGAGAAATTATAATAGTAGAAATGAACTGTATTTTGCTGGAAAACTTGGCACTAGGATTTAGGGTCTCCAGTTTGTGTCTTAAAAAAAAATCAAGCAAGTAATTTTGGAGCATCTTGAGTAAAAAACTGGAAAAAAAAAAGGGTGCCACAAGACTACTTCTGCCAGAGTTTTCCCAGAGAAAGGAAAAGTCAAATAAACCTGAACCTTTTGGACAGGTGCAGAACCAAATCTTCAGATCACACTGCTTTAAGCAATCAGTTTAACCTCCAGGCATCTCCAGTGGGGTAAATATTTGGCATTTTTGCTCTGTGAGCTGTTGAATTTTCAGATTTTTCTCCTTCCCTGAAGCATCATCTGTTTGGAATTCACCCAGTAAACCAAGAAACATCCTTCTGAGTGAGTCTGGAGGATTTGCCAGTTCACACTTAAATTATGGCAAATGGTGTAAAAAAAAAAAACCAATAAAGATTTCGAAGCATAAGCACTGTATGGTTGTGGAGATGTTCTTATTTCCACTGCTAAAAATCCCACTTCTATTCTGAGATCCATTAAGTACTTTTCTCTCACTATTTGCAGCTAACTTTAGTATGTTAATATGACTTTAGATGATGGAGGTTAAAGACAACATAATGCAGCTTGTACTTGGATGACAGTTGTTTTTATTGAGGTATAAAATGTCCTGACTCCACAGTTTTGAAACTAGTACCTTAAACTTAATAACCAGGGGCTGAATTTTCTTTCTTTGGCTGAAATGTCACCTCCAGACCCTCACACAATGGCTTATTGCTATACTTAAAATTCTACAATCAAATATTACCGTTGCTTTTCCACCACCTTCCCTTTAAATTCACACATGTGGATTAAAGTGTTAGAAATTCAGTGCAAATTTCCCCTCCTGGGATTGCCCTGAGTGGTGGTATTCAGTTACTGCACCTTGATGTCAGCCTGACTTTGGGGGATCTGCTCCCTCTCCATGCTCAGAACGCCCAGCTCAGCTGTTTCCACGAGGATCTGAGCAGGAAATTTCGCCTCCCATGCCTGGCTGCTCCTGGGGTTTCTCAGGAGATCTATAATACATGATGCAAGTTGCTGCAGTTTTTCCCCCCTCCTTTTAGTCAATAGCTTTAATCCTTCTGGGCAGACTTCTGCAGCACAAATACCCACAAAAAACCTGTGTATCAGCACTTGGTGATTGCTAATGAATGAGTTATTTTTTAATTTTGTGGTGGAGGGGCTATGATGAAGACACAATTTACATTCCTGTATATAAATGTCCAGTTATAATGGGATTTTGACCATTGGACAAATGTTGTCGCGGAGATTCAGCCTGCTGTGAGCAGCTAATTAGAGTCCAGAAACCATATAAAGTATTTATTGAGTATTCTTTGAGCAAATCACAGCACTTTAACAGCAGTTCACGCTTGGAAAGGACACTGCATAATTTCATTCATTTAATGAATAAAATCCAGATTATGCCTCAGAAAAGATAGCTCAAATTTTTCTGACTATAAATCAAATTCTGTACGCCTCAAGACAGCAAAATTAAATATCTTCCAACAAAAGATTAATTGCCATCTTTATGCAGTCACAGACCTGATGGATGTCATCCTTCAGGTATGAGATTCCCAGAACTGGGCTTCTCCTCTGCTGCAGGCTAATGCCCAGCTGAGTTTATTTGAGAAATTTTTTGTGAATCTCAGAGTAAAGGCTCCAGAAAATAAACTCTCCGTGTGTTCTACACTGTCTCTGTAGCATTGGAGAGCTTGTTCTGCTATTTCTGTGGAAGTCTGCATTGGAGTTCCTTGGTCCTGGATGGAGAGGTGACAGGATAAAAGAGGGTTATTAACCTGTGTCTGTCCTAACTTGGGGCAGAAAGTGGTAGCCATTAAAAAAAATAGCATCAGAAATGATAAAATTGAATCAGATTTTTGTAAAATTCAAAGTCTGAACATATTTCAGGACAAAATGCTACCTAAGGAAGAATTGTCTGGAAAGCAACATCAATGCTTTCAGTCTACAAATGTGATACCTGTAGGGAATAACCTCATTCCCGTCTGGAAAGAAGGAAAAAAAGCCCTTAAGGATGGGTACATCTTACTCAATAAAGTAAGCAAGACTACTTAATATCCAGCTGCAGCACAGCCTTAACTCCAGTCCACTTTTCTATGCTGAAATCAATCCCATTTCAGGTTCTGGGACTGCTCATGGTGCATTTTCAAGCACATGGTGATGTGTCTGCGATGGCAGGACATGGATGAGGGAGCTGCTCTGCCTGCTCAAGTGCTGCTGAGCTGGGCATCTAACTTGACAAACTTCATCTTATTTAAAATTTATTTCAACAAATTATTCCCGGGTGAAATTCTTTTTTTTTCCAGAATTTCAGGGTGGGCTTGCAGTCCAAAGGTGGTAGCAAGGTAAATTAAACTGCAAGACTTAAGTATGAGATTAAGTATTCCCAGCACAGCTTAAATAATGTAGGCCTGGGAATTCTGTTGAGAATAGATGCTGGAACACACTAATTTTAGTCTAAAAGATTTTTTGGTTGCTGATAGCAGTGCCCTGGGAGTTGTGGTGTTCTGGTTAGGTTTCTATGGTGAACACCAGGGAGCTATGCAGTTTCTGGGGTTCTCTTTAAATGTTAGTAAATATAACAGAGGGGTTTGCCAAACCTGCTGTAAGGCAGCTGAACAGACAGGAGATTCCCCAGCTTTTGCTTCAGCCAAGGCTGGTATCTGCAAACCAAGATTTCCCCTGTGGACTCTGATTTTGAAGATCTGCTTGGTACAGAAGGAGGTGTGGAGGTAACAAGCAGGATTTTGATAAACCGAAACACATGGAGATGATCTTTAAGGTCCCTTTCAGCCCAAATTTTTCTTTTACTACAGAATCAAATGTGCTGGAAAACCAACAAACTATAAATCATGAGCTATGTGGGATAGCCAGATAGACCAGTGCTGTAGGGATATTAATTATGACTTCTGAATCCTGCTCAAAGAGCAGCAGCATCATTCTTAGAATTAAGAATTTTAGACAGGAGATGTCTCAGGTGAGAGCTTGCAAACGCTGTGCTGAGCTTCTTGGGGAAAAAAGCAGCTTGGAGCGAAGCTGAAGGGAGTGAGCCTTCAATTGCCTTGAAGCTTTTTGTAGAACTCAGAACAGATTTGAGTAAATGTTTGGTAGAATATTTATTTTTTAAAGGATATTTAAATATTTGGTTTGCATGCTGACAGCTACTAATTTTTGCACTTCAAATTTCTCAAAGAAGCTCAAAATGAGGAACTGTTTTTTAAAGCACTGACTAATGTTTTCCTTACATAAAATCTGAAGAGCTAAATGTTGTTATTAAGTGTCTACAAGCTGACAACTTCAGTAGCTGAAACCAGGGGGTTGTAAAATAAAACAGACATTAAATACTGAGAGGGAGGAAGAGAGGCTTATTTGGAAAATGCCAAGTCATGTTGCTTCACATTCTGCCCAAAAAAATAAATGTTGTCAAAATTGGGTGTGAGCACTCAGTAGGTGTCTGATGGAGTGGTTGCGATGCCTTTTTGGGGCTACCTAGAAACAGAGGCCAGACAAAATTAAGGGAATAAAAAATAGCTATATTTATTGAAGGGCCTTCAGGCACATTTAGGGCAGATGAAGCCCCCCAGGGGCTGCACCCAAAAATGGATGACGGGTCACAAATTTCCACACTTTTATAAGTTTGGTCCATTTGCATATTGGGGGTTAATCCTCCAATTACACCTTCAGGTAATGAAGTCATTTACCTCCAGTTTGGTCCTCCCAACTCACTTTTGTTTCCATCCCTTGTGCCTGAGACAGTGAGGCGTCCTTGATTCCCAGGCCTGGAGAGGAATTGTTGTGTCTGACCAGAATGGGAAAGCAGCAGCTGACACTGTGTGTGGAGTTTAGAGTTATCCACTAAAGAATTGCAGGATTATGAATATATGAAAAATATACAAGCTAAAATCCTAAGGCACCAGTTGCTGCTTTCAGTAAAGGTTTATCTGGGCTGACGGGGTGTTCCTTGGCTGCTGCCTCTGGTGGTGGGAGTGTGACAGCCACAGACTCCCAGGAAGGGTCACACTGGGAAGTTTCCTGATCATAGCCACAAATACAGTTCCCCTGCAGTGAACCCAGCTCTGGTCTGGGGTGGTGAATTATTATTATTTCTTCTCACAGATTTCAGAAATTTGCTTGAGTAGCAGGAGTGTGGAAGTGAAGAATTCCCTGGCCAGGCCCACAGAAAACATGAGTTCTGCAGTGTCTGGCTGCCTCCTTAGGAGCTCAAGTAGCTGAAAATTTTTAAGCTCTTCAGGTATCTGGTTCAACCCCAAGCACTGGTCAGCTTTGCATACAGGGGCAGTTCTGGGGTTTAGCTTGAACTGATTCTGGTAAAGAAAATAGCAGGAGTTTGGTGCCTGTGTGTCTTCCTCATCCTTCCCATGGCCTCGTGAGAGAGAAAGGAGAGAGGCTCCTGAAAGCCAAAGCAGATGCAGTGAGTGACTCTGACTGAACCCTTCAGACTGGGATTTGAGGCATGAGACCAGCTCACAAGGGAATATTTTTGTCTGTGATAGAAGAGGCAACCAAGTGTTGCTCCTGTTCTTTCACACCTACGGCTCCTGTTTCTGCCAAGATATGTTTCCTTCATTTGTGCCCTTATTTAGCATGCTGTCCACCTACTATCTGCATTTCCATTATGTATTTTAAATGAGCAATAAAATAACCATTTACATAATGAATACACTTATATTGATATTATGTTATATAATTTAGAGATGGTGCTTAATTATGACTTGTTTATAATTAGGTCTCTTGCTATGCCAGCTAGCTTTTATGCTATTTATAAAACTTCAGGAACATAGAAAAACATGAGTATTTAAATGTGAAAATAATCTTCGATATGGTTTTTCGTAACCCTTCTGTGCCCATTTCCATTTATCTTGGGGCTCCTCTTTTGCTGGGGCGAATATTCATGGCAAACAGAGTAATTTTTTTTTGTGAGGTTATAATGCCAAGAAACTGCTGCTGTCATAAATTTTAATTTGGATTTAATGGTTTAGTTGTTTCAGAGCAGGAGGTTGGAATGGTAGGAGAAGGGCAGTGGAGCTGAGGAAGAGTCTGGAGAATGAGTCTTACGAGGAGTGGCCGAGGGAGCTGGGAAGGGGCTGGAGCCCCAGGAGAGGCTGAGGGAGCTGGAAAGGGGCTCAGCCTGGAGCAAAGGAGGCTCAGGGGGACCTTGTGCCTCTGCACAACTCCCTGACAGGAGGGGACAGCTGGAGGAGTCACCTGTGCTCCCAGGGGACAGGGACAGGAGGAGAGGGAACGGCCCCAGCCTGGGCCAGGGGAGGCTCAGGGTGGACAGCAGCAGGAATTTCTCCATGGAAAGCATGCTCAGGCCTTGGCAGGGGCTGCCCAGGGAGGTTTGGAGTGCCCATCCCTGGAGGTGGCCAAGGAATTCCTGGAGGTGGCACAGTGCTCTGGGCTGGGGACAAGGTGGGGATGGGTCACAGGTTGGACTCGTAGATCCTGGAGGTCTTTTCCAACCTTAATGATTCTATGAATGTTTTGGGTATTTTGACTTTTTTAAAACTGGGAGGCAGCCACTTTGCACAGAAAAGGTGAATTCAGTTTGCTTTGTCATGCGAGATTCCCTCCCTTGGGGAAAATGGCAATTCAGAAAACACAATTTGGAATTAATTGCGGTCTGGCTCTGTAACTCCTCTAAAGTTTAATAAAGCAGGCTGGTCCCTTCGGGGCTCCTTTGGGAAAACTAAGACACTAAAATAAGCAGTGTAATGTCTGTAACTTCTCTTACAAAGCTCTGTTCCTGCAAAGACAGGCTGGGGGTGACACAGCTTGGAGAGCACCCACCCATCTGGAGAGCGTGTTTCAGGATGGAGAGGGAAACATTTGGGAAGGGCTGCTCTCTGAAGTAATTTCAGGTTAAAAAGAATTCATGTTGGATAATCATGGAAGAATTTCTAGATCATCTCACAGAATGGTCAGTGAGCCTCCCTGTTTTAACCATCTCAAAAAATAGCAGATATGTATTAGTGAATCAAGGCAAGATGAAACAACTGAAGCAGCAGGTTGCTCTAATTCCTAAAGAATTTTTCTTTAATTTTAATTCCAAGTAATTAATTGTCTTTTGGATTATCCCAGTTAGTTTTCTGCTCCAATGCAGAGCTGTATTTCAGAAGAGGCTGGGCTCCTCATATGGTAGAGACGATCCTTTTCCTTCCATTATGTAATGTTTAGCTTATCTGTTAGCAACATAAATGCTTTTCTAATTTTGGGCTTTTTTTGTTTGTTTTTGATTGGAACAGGTTTCACATTATTTATTTTTTAATCATTGTTAATTTTCTACTAGGATGAGCCTTCAGACTGTCCTTTATTTGTCAATTGATTGCTTTCACAAATATTCCTTCTTGAAAAATACACACTTTTTTCTTTCTTTCAAGTTTGTTTGTTTTTAAAACCGTATTAATGAAATAGAATAAGAACCCAGAATAATGAAAGGAGAACATTTTTTGGGTTTTTTTTTTCACTTTGAAGCCCGGAATCAGAGAAGTGGTGGTCGTAAGGGGCCTCTGGAGGTCTCTTATCAAACCTCCTACTCCAAGCCGGACTTCCAGGTCAGCCAGGGTTCTGTCTAACAAGTCTTGTGTTCCTGGAAGGGTGGAAGACATCCACTGCTGACACCTTAAGGCTCTGAACATATCTTATTCTCTATATTTAGAGGTCCAGTTCAGTTCTTTTTGAAGTATATACATTCCAGTTGTTGCTTCTCTGCTTTTTCTACACAGAACTTGTTCAAACTCATTCCCAGAAAAAATGAAAGACTGAAAAGGAATGTTGTCTGTAGCTCCTAGAGAAGGTTAGATTCCTCAGTGCTGCAGCAGGAAGACATTTTTATTCTGTTCTTGACGTGGAAAGAAAGGATTCCTTCAGTGTTGACTGAAGATCAGTATTTTGTTTCTAAGGCTTAAATTTGAATTTAAATTCAATAGAAATCAACTTCTTTCTCTGCATAAACGTGCTCTAGAGAATTATGACCAAAATCCACAGCTAAGATATGCCTAATTTGGCAGCTTATTTATTGCTTTATTGATTAACATTCAGGCAACAGCAGCAGCAGTGAAACACTCCCTTCAGTTTTCCATCTCTTTACTCTTGTTTTTCTCTCTGTGGATTACCCTGTGTGTAATCAGTAGAAAATGTCAATCGTTCTGATATCTGGTGTCTCAAGGAATAGAATCAAGATTTTAGGCTACTTAACTGTACTTCCAACTTACCTTTTCTATAATAACAACAACAACAACAGAGAAAAAAATTATCTTATTGTTTTGGTTTATTTGAAAGATTATTTATGTTGTTATTATTCATACAAAATGTCAAGTGGATGGCACTCCAAAGAATAAAAGCATGAAAACAAACTGCCAGATAAAAGTGCTGTTTTGGAGAGACTGTAAAGTTCTGGGTTGGTGTAGTTGCATTGCAGGTGTTGGTTGGAGTCAGCACATGTAAGAATTTGTGTAGGATATGTTCTCCATAGGAATAATTTGCAAGACAGAAGAGGGCATTTGGTTAAAGATAATTACACTCTCTGCCTTGCATCCAGCAGTCCAGAAAGAGTTTTTAGGTGAAGGAAAGTGAGAAAGGGAAACGCAGCTCTTTTGAGACATTTGTAAAAAAAATGGGAACAGAATAGATTGGGCATTTGAGGCGGAATTGTCATTTTTGGTCTCTTCTCTGTAGAGCCATAATGCAACAAATTATGTCTGGATATCACATATCTATAGATATCTATAAGTATTTATAATATATATATATATATATATATATATA
>VZTG01008748.1:149707-184236 GCA_013397845.1 Melanocharis versteri | reverse complement strand
AAAATTAAAATGTGCCACAGTACCAAGTTTCTGCTGCCCTCATGGCCCCTGCCCTGCACGAGAGATCCTAACCCAGATTCATTTTGTGCAATAACTCAGGGGATTCTGCAGCAGCAGAATCTCTCCCTTTGGGAGATGCCAAGATCACCCTCTTATACACAAGAAGGGTAATTTATAGCATAACTCCTAAAGGCACAAACTCCACTTGTAGCCTTTGTGTAACTTGTGCAGGATCCAACCCCAGGCGAGTTCCATGAGCTGCCAGGTGCCAACACAAAGCAGTGAGTGCCAGAAGCTGTGCAGGAGCTTCCTGCTCACCCCAGGACCTCTTTTCTCCTGTTGGTCACGATACATTCAGTGCTAATGGCAGCACAGAGTCTTTGCCTGTGTGCCATGTTGCATGCCAGGCCCTACAAAGCAGTTCCTGGGCTTTCAGGAGTCTGTTCTGAGAGAGGTTTCTGCAGAGCTGATCCTCAGGCTCCGGCTCCTGTGTCCATTTTGGGAAGAGAGGGTCTGTAAACCTGAATGCTTTCAGCTGGATTGCCATGCTGGCTTTTTATCAGTGTCAGCAACTAATGGCAGCACTGGAAAAAGCCTGGAATGTAATAATGAATGTGTGAATAAACACTCCAAGTCCTTGTTAGCGGGGATGTCCAAATGCTACAGAACACAACTCACTTGAGCAGCACAGGCACGTCACAGAGCAGGTGTTACATGGAACAAATCATACCTGGCCTTGGAAGGTGAGATGCTCTGTCCCCCACCCAGAGAGACAGGGGAAGATATAACCAGGCTATTGGTTAACACATCCCACAGGTATTTAAACAGGAACACCAGAGGAAGCTTTCCTCATCATCCAAAAAGTCTCGTGTGGAAGGAGAGAGATCAAAGTGTCTCACTGGCTCATTTTAAAGGCTGTGAATTAGCTCTGAGCAAGGTGTTAATTAAAAAAACAATCTGGAAGAAAGTTTCAGGATTTGCATTTTGCAACAGAACTTGGCTCAAGTCAATGGAGGAGTTTATCTCAGGTTAAGAGCATTCTCCCATAAGCCAGGCTCGGTGTGTATTTCAAATGATGCAAAACAGCTCTCAGCAAGGATCAATGCATTTGTCACATCAAAACTGCACCATGTGATTTACATTACCTGGGACTGGCAGTGGCCTGATTTATCAGAGTAGCCCAGACATAAAAGCCTCATTCTGCAGTTCCATTTACAATTTTTCTAAACCATCTGGGTGGAATATTTTGCGCGTCTTTCTCCCTGTCATACTGTCTTTTAAAAATACACAAAGCACAAGACTAATAGACTGAATTGTCAGGAAAGCTTTAGGATCTGATGGGTCTTGATCTGATGGTCTGTGTTCTGTCTCTGCTTTTTGTTGTTGGACTATGGAATACGTGGAGTTCTCAGCCCTGTTGGCATGAATGGAGATATGCTTCAAGAAAACCCGTAAACTTCATCTCTATTTGAAATCCATTGCCATTTAATTGAAAGTGGTTTAATTTTAATCTGATTCAGTTATAGAAAATACTGATAGTGCTCTGTGGTGGCATCTGGTTTTCACTATGTTCCCCACAATTTTCCAGGGAGGTGTTGAAGGATTCTCTGGGCTCCTCCAGGCTGTGGCTCTCTCTAAGGACAAGTTCCCTCTTTGTTATTTCTGCACGTCACTCCTAAAGCCACTAGGGAATAGCTGACAAGAGAAACAGGGAGGCACTGTGAGCTGGGTTTTTGAGAAATGAATAATAGAGCACTTCTGAATGCTCGGAGTGTGGCGCAGTAAATATATTGGAAAAGACAACCTAGTAAGGGTTGCAGATAATTAATGGAGTTGTACTTTTTAACTGTTGTTTCTACAGTGTGTCCATGCTGAAACTCACAGGAGGCACCTCTTCTCTAGTAGCTGGCTTTTTAACTGGCCCAGCTTCCCAACACCCCCGGATTTATGAGCTCAGGTCTCTTCCAGGGTGTCTATAATTAAGCAAAGCTAAGGGTAGGATTTAGTCAAATGATGCTGAAATTAAACTCATTTCGCGTCTTCTGAAAGGCTCCAAACTTTATTGATGTCGAGATATTGAATGTAAATGTGCTGTATTTTAGTCTGGTTTATTTTTCCTTTAAGGCTGATGGAAGGGGATTATTTTTAGCCCTTCTGATGTGTAACAGATCCACAGCAGTAGAAACCAGCTCCCCCCATACGAATCTCCTATATATTATTTAGGATCCAGAGATGCTATTACATCTTTCCACCTATTGCTATGCTTATCTGAGCATGATATGAATGCATTCTGCTATAAAAGGCTATGATGTAAAGCACTAGATAAACTTCAGAGCTGGTAATCTCCTGGCATGCTTTATTGCTTGGGTTTGAAGTGGCTCTAGAGCTTCTCTGCATGAGAAACCTGTTATTTTGCAGCTTTTTTGGAGTGCAGGTTGGAGTCCTTTTCCCTGCTGCTTTGACGTGTGAAATGGTTGCTGCTGCTGCTGGGTTTATTGCCATCTTTGGCATTGTTAGGTTAACAATGGTACCTGATGAAAGAGAGCACATCACACCATTATGATGGGCTAAAAATTGGGCATTTTAGCAAATGAGTAAATGGGATTGTTCATTCTTTCTCTTTTTGAAGCAAATGGGGAAAATGTCCTCTGCAAAGTGCTTTGAGAGCTGCAAATACAACGTGAATGGTATGTGCAAATTGCTATTTATAAATATAAAAAATGCAGGTAGCTGGGAGTTAAGTACAGGATTGCTGTAGATAATAGAACAAAGCCCACATTTCATTAAATGAGTCAGAAAATGAAAGTTCTGGAGGAGGCTGATCAGTCCACCAATGCTAGCAAAGATATGTGAGTCACCACACACTGGAGAAGGATGGTTTAAAGTGCTGATGGGTGACATCATGTTTGGGCACCAGCTGGAGGGAGTTAACAGCAAAATTGTGGCTGATCTTGGTGAGTGGCCACTGTAGAGCTCACATTCCCACTGCAATTAGGTGATAGATGTAATTCCTCTGATTGCCGTTGAAAATCTTGGTTTCTAAGTGAATATATTCCCTTCTCAGGCATAGTTTTATCGATGCTGCCTTCATTTTTCCTTTTTATGTTGCTCTGCCTTAGCAGCTGTTCTGAGTGGCTCTGAAATACTATTCAGGTTCAGTCGTTCTAGGGAAGTGCAGTTCCTGCATGATGCTGAGACCAGGATGTCACCAGTAACTCACCAGCAAAAATGTGCAGCCTTTTGGCAATCTTGGCTGTGGTAGAAATATTAAAAATAAGCACTGTAGTAACCTGATTATCTCAGTTATCCCAGCACTAATGCACTGCCCCTCTGAGGGTGACTTTTACTGCCACAGCAAACAGCAAGGTTTGATTCTCTTCTTATGAAAAAATTCCAGTGACCCTAAGTCTGAAAGCAAACGGAGGTCTTAACGTGATTTTTCTTGGCTCAAGGAAGTCTCTGTGGCTGAAAAATAGGGATTTCAGTCAACAACCCAAAAATATCGCAAACCTGGGATAAATAATGCCTGGGAATAGCAGACAGACTTGAGTCAGCGTGCAAGATCTGACAGCTTGGAACAAATGCTGGATTCAGAGCTCCTTGTGTCCTTCCATTCAGTCTGGTGGAGGTACCAAAGGGAGAGGGAGCAGAGCAGTCCCCAGAACCTGCAAAGCTCAACTGCACTGGATGCAGAGTGCCCACAGTTACTGGGTGCTTCAGCATCAGACTGAAGTTCTGTGAGCACTCCGTTCTGCGTGTTTCAATAACTGTCTGCAACAAAAATAACACCTATGGTCTATCCAATCGATCTGTTTCAAGGGAAAATAAAAAGGGTGAAACACCATCAGCGTGTTTCAGGTACTGTGGTTCTGCATGGAATGAATACCCTGATGGTTCTCCCTTGGATGGGAGCTAGCTGATAAAATATAAAGACAAAAAAAAAAAGAAAAAGAAAAGATCTGCATACAGATGATAATCAGAACTGTGCAAGCGTTTTGAGACCAGACAATATGAGCCTGGAAACTTTCAACTCCACAGTTTAGTGGATTATGGAGCTGGTGACTAAAGGAAGCAGTGGCATTAAAGAATTCCGGTGCTGGGACGTGTCAGTATTTCTGGACATGCCCAGATTTCTCTATTGACATGAAATGGGTGGGTCTAACCATGGGACATTGCTCCCAGAATTGAGAAGATTCTTGCATCATTTTTCTTGTTCTCCAGGACGATTCTGCAGCACAAGGTTTAAGAGGGACGCACTACTGAAACTTCACTGCAGATTTTACAAGGGCAAAATCCTCAGTGAGGGGTTGTAGCTTCCTCCAGCTGGGCATTTTACCTTTCTACACCCACAGGGCATGTCAGGAAAAAGGGTGGCTGATTTTTGTGTTATAACAGCAGCCAGCAATCCTCGGGAGGTTTGGTGGAGCAGCAAGTTTTTGTTACCTTCCCAACACCCCTCTTCAACTTTTGAGGGGGCCTGGGAGCTTGCAGAGCTCCTACAGAGCAGGGTGGGCTCTGTGTGAAGGAGTGGGAGGGAGCAGGAATGTCCCATGTCCTCTCCCTGTCCCCACCACAGCCTCCCATCCCCCTCAGAGTGGTTTCCACGCTCTCCGCTTGCAGGAACACGAGGATGACTGTGTTAGTTTTAAAGTGATTATTGCCATGAGCATCGTAATTGGAAAACCAGTTATCAGTTAACAGATGCAGACACTCGCAGCACCGAACTGAATGGAAATTAAATTAACGTAAACATGGTGTTTGCAGAATCGTATAAAAATTACTTTATAACTTTCTGCACAATTCTCCATTCATCAATGTCCAAGCAGCTGCCTCATTCTGTAGCACTGTATCAGGCACTCTCTGTCCTGAGCTGATGCTTCCTCAGGCTCATGGGCTGGAGGTCTCTGCCTCAAAAGTGGGCAGGGTGGCAAATAACAGCAGGGCAACAGCTGAACCTGAGGTAAAACCACCCCAGCATCTGCCCCTCGGAGGCCAAGGGTAGAAAATTGCCTCTCTTTTGACCTGCTGCTGCTGTCTGAAAGGCATTGCAAAACTGGAATGGACACCCTGATCATATAGGTAAGGAAAGCAATTTTTCATGCAAGGGAAACACCATAAATGATTCATAGTGCCCATATTTCTCACGGTTATTTCCTGCGGGTGTAGAGAAGCAGGGATTAGAAATGAATGGCACTGCTTACTGTTCATAAGGGGCTTGCCTGGAGGTGATTTTACTTTTTTAAGCTTTAAAATTAACCCTGCAGATGCCAGTCCCCAGAGCTAGAATCTGGAAACCCTCAGCAAGCTGCAGATATCTAAGACAGAAAAGAAGCACAGCAGGAGGGAATTGAACATGATGGGAATGTATTTTGTTTGTCTTCCTTACTTCTATCTGCAGGATCAGGGCCATCACAAATGATATTTGTGCAGGAGCAGAAATTGTAAATGATTTTCCCCACAATGTTCTGTACAGTCTGTGACACAACACTAAATCCCAAGTCTCCTGAGACCCACTCACACTCTTCAGACACAGGATGAGTCCTATTTCTCTGCAGTGCAAGTACAGTTTAGATGGAAAACAATACTCGTGGGGATGGGTGGAAACTCTGTCCTTAATTTTAATGGGGATTTATGTGGTGTAGTGTAGTTGATATTGGACTATCTCCTGAGGGAGAGGAAATACTGCCAAGAATAAAAATGTGCAATAAAAAGATCATAGATTCTATCAGTGGGCAATTAGGAGCTTTGCAGCCTCTGTATGTCTTGCTCCTATATCTGAATGGGAAGTATATGATATATCAGTTATATGTGCCCAGCCTCCAGAATCTCTGGGGAGATGGGTGCTGCAACCCACTGTTCATTTAAAAATATATTGATGTCAACTTCCACTGTGTAAAAAAAAAATTACGTCTCTCAAATAATAAGAAAGCACCGGAAAATATTGGAAAATGGGCTTGTTTTGACAATTTAATGTGTCAATGAGTTTGCATTTGTAATTGAAATGTTTTCCAAAGGTCCCCTCATCCCACCCCCTCCCCTTTATACTGTGACAGCACCAGAAACCCCCCAGTTCCTGCAGAATCCCATCTCCAAAGGCTTCCCTCTCCTCAGGGAGGTTTCAGCGTTTTGTGCAGGATGCACATTCAGCAATCAATATCTGTCACTTGCTCTTTAGAGCAGCTTTGGTAACGTCTTAAAACTGTCCAGCAAGCTGACATAAAGTATCTTTTATTGTGCCGAAGAGATTTAATTGCTATCATTCTCAGTAAAACCACTATTAGACAAGGATTACATTCTGGTGCATCTTGTTGGGGTGGATGTGCTCATACACCATGAAGTCCCAAATAATTTGTTGCATAAATTTCTATTATTATTATTATTATTATTATTATTATTATTATTATGTAGGAACTTTAGCTCCAACTTCTCTCATGCCTGCATTTTCAGAAAGGATTTTTCTGACTCTGGATAACTCTCTTCCATTCAAGAGTAGCTCGATTTCAGGCAGGCCCGAGATGTACATAAATTTAAAGTTTGGTTAATCATAAAGCAGATTAGGTTGCCTTTAACGTCTAATTCAAATTTCTGATGCTGAGCAGCTGCTGAGCTGCTTCACCATGGCTGCACATCACTAACTATCAATGTGCTGCAAAATGAGGGATTATATGTGTTTATAACATGTCCTGGTTCTTTCTGCTGCACAGGCACTGCAGCACTGGGAAACACAAAGCTTAGCTTAAAGCTGAAATCCTTCTCTGTAGAAAAAGAAATGAATTATTCCTTTTGATATCTCCTTATGCTGTTATAATTCTTGACAAAATTGCCTTCTTTAGCAAATTGATTTCTGACAGGATGAACTGTACTGCTTTTCTTGTAATTGAAGGAATTGTGTTTTGTGTGACTTAAAACAACATTTCAGAGTGCTTGCCCATGTGAAATTCTAGCCTATACTTTTTCTACATTCTGCTAGGCCATGGTATTTTCTCCTGGAGAATAGGAACAAGAAATTAGACCAGTTCAAATGTTTGTGTTTATTATCAAATATTCAGTGCTTTCTGATTAAAATGTTATTTAATAGTTTGTGCAATATGGCCATTTCAAGAATTCTGAGAGCACTGCCTAAATAATTAGAGGGGTGCTGGAGTATCTCTTGTAGGTGGATTTGATCCCCTCGTTGGTGTTTTCCAGAACCTGCAGGCAGCTCTGAATGACACCACTGTTGTTGGTCCTTTAGGGAAATAAATATGGGCTTGCTCGAGACACCTCCGTGTTCATAAGTCGTATTTACAGTTAAGGAAGAGTACCTGGGTGAAATTCCTGTTCTGGAAAAATGTGTCCTCGGATCTTTAATAACCACAATGAACTGAGATCTCTTTTTTGGACTTTAAGCCATTTTCATTAGGAAAGATGTCTTTTTTTTTTTTTAAGATTGGTTGGGTAAAAGATTGTTTTATCTTATGTCAATATAACTGTAATACCACAGCTGATGGTTATTGTTCCACATGATATTTGAACTGCTGGATTTAAATGAACAGATATCAGCTTGTTTTTAAGGGGCTTTCCCCAGCATGGGAGAGTCCTCGAGTAAAAGAAGTCATACCTTGGAGTGATTTGATCCAATGCAGAAACTCTGAATGAAGCCACACATTCCCCTGAGTCTGTTTTCATCTTTATAGACCTTGATCTTAAAAAGGCTTAACTTCACATGCTGTGCTGGTACTCAAATATAAATAATCCTGTGATTTACTGTGCTTATGTACGTGCTCAGAGTCTGGAAAATTAGGGCATTAATGGTAACATATGCTTAAGATAGGATTTAATCAAAGAGCTGAAGTTATGTACCAGAAGATAATTTTCCAAAATCACAACAGTTGCAGGCAGCAGAGAACATGTATTTCCTTTTCTTTGTAGCTCTTGCCAGGCAGGAACATCATCTGCAAAACTTTAATTTATTTAGAGCTACACTTTTCCTTCCTTTCTGATTTATTTTTTTTACACATACATATATACACTTTTATTTTTTTTTTTTAAATGGCTTTACCTTGCAGTTGAGAAAGAGACAGACTGGTTCAGGAGTAGAGCCCCAGGGGCTGCAGTGCTGAGTCCCCCACAGTGAAGCCCCGAAGTTTGAGATTATTTTGTTGAATGCAAATGTATGAAACTGCTTTGGCCTTCTTTCAATTGCTGGGCTTTTCTGTCTTCTAACACAGGTTATCTGTGGTCATTCAGAAACCACAGGAGACATTTTTGAATAGCTGAAAGTGACAATAGAAATGACTGCAAAGGAGTCCAGATGTTCACAAATTGCATCTTGCTGGGACTGCCACTTTCGAGCTAATAGACATGTCAGTCATGGGAGCTGGCAGGATGGGTTTTATTTAGGGAAATTAGGACTTCTGAAGTCTGTTGCTTTTTCCATTCCTGCCGTACTCAAACCTCACCAAAAAAACCACCAAAAAACCCTGTACTAAAAAGAAACCAAGTAATTTTTCCTTCAGGACAATGGTCGTGTACGCTGGTGTCAAGTGGATGATCCTGCTCCAGAACCAGAGATCTCCCTTTTCTCTTTCCTGTTTCCTATCTCAGAGCACAGTTTCTGTTCACAAGTGACTGGCAAATCTGTGAAGGTTTGTTGTTCCTGGTTTGGGGGTCTGGCTCGTCCTCAGGCTGGAAAAGAACCTTGCTTTGTGATTGAGTTCTGTCTTTCATTTAGACCCAGGAGAGCAGATCTTTTCAGGCCAATTGAGATTTGCCCTTAGACTAAAACATCACTTGCTTGAATTGTGAGATTTAAATAGCCTCTAAAATAAAAGTAATGAGTGGTTAATCAGTTTCAAACCTTTCTAAACCCTCGTTGAATTACTCTGATTCTGGATTCCAGTACTGCATTTACGGTCTTTGTCTAATTATATTTTAAGGGCATAAACATCTCAAGGGGAAATACACAGCTAAGAAAGGAGATATCTATGCAATATCCTCCTCAGTAATGAAATTCAAAGGAGTATTGCTGGCTATGAGTTTTATTTTTAAATGCATTTGCCATGTTTAACTGCATTTATTTAGCTTTTCAATATCTTATCCTAGCCAGCATTTGCTCTTTTTTTTTTTTTTCTTTTGGTGGTGTCATTATTTTGTGCAAACAGAATAGAATTCTGAAAGACTTTAGAAGTTATATCCATGTTTACCAGAAAAATAACAACTTGTCCATTCTTCAGCTGAATAATCCATTGAAATTGCAAAGGCTTTTCAAATGATCTAGTTGAATCTCCAGATGTTCCTCTAATTGCATCCAGAAAAGCTATATGCAGCCACATCTAAATCTCAAAGCTCGTATGAGAAGCTTAGGTAATTTATTAATTTACCTGAATTGTTTCTTCCACCTCTGAATTTGATCTGATGGAAGCTCATCTGTTTTAAATGTGCCTTTATTTTCATCCTCTAGGAAAACAAATATTTGTCTGTTCAGAAAAGCTGCACTTAGCTGTGGTGAGTGGCTTCTTTGATTCATGGACAGGAGCTTTATGGGACTCCCTGTGATTCCACAGGAGTCTTCTTTTCATTTACTGCCCTACTTATCATAAAAAGTTGGCAGTCCCTGGGAAGCAAAGTGACGAATGTCATCGTAGTGTTCTCCCACCAGGGCAAGAAGCACATCCCTTTGATCCAAAATGCCATTAGAATCACTATTAGAGAATAACAGTGGGAGATTCAGCTCAGACACTCGGGGGGAACTCCATTGCTGGGGATACACGAGGACCTGCACAAAGAGTGCAGAGAGCCTGCTGTGCTCCTCACTCTGGGGTTTTTAAAAGGAGGTTGGATAAATATGAGAGAAAAAGGTGGAGCTGGCCTGGTTTTGTGGTGGCAATAAGAGCCAGGATGAGTTCTGGGAGCCCTGTGCAGGTGCAGTGCTGGGTGAGAACGGATCCAGGAAATGAGCACACAGCACTTGTGACACCACAGGGCTCAAACCTGACCAATTTTATGTCCTGGACTGCCCTGGCTCACTTCCTCTGCCAGTGCCAGTGCACCTACAGCTTCCTCGGGTGCTGATGCCACAACAGCATGAGGTTTATGTGCAACACACACCTCAGAGTGTTCATAATAATCAAATCAAGTCACCTCAAGAGTCAGAAATGACAGCTCGAAACTCAGGCATCCCTTCTGCCAGGACTGTGCTGTGGTACAAGGTGTTTGTGGAGTGGCACAAACCTTCTGAGTTATGTGAACTTGGATTTAGCACATTCAGGAACAACTGAGACTATTTACATGCTTGTTCCACGGGTTTACAGCAGATCAATTTTTGCCTTGCCTGTTTTATGGTGCCTACATGTACAGTACCAGCACACTGAAGCCTCAGTTTCATTCACTTGCCCTCAAGAGGAGCATAAATATTTGTATATTGAGAAGCTGAATTTGAAGTGCTCTCCACCCAAAAATCCTTGATCCTTTATGCTTAAGTGTAGCACTGATATACATTCAGCAACAATATTGCAATTTCAGTCGCATCTAGACAGAATAAACCCCTGGAAACCATCACAGACACAACAATTACTTTTCCCTACTTTCTGACTTATAATAAGCAATGGTTATTGAGAATTGAAGCTGCGGGTAGTGGTGCTTTCAGTAACAATAACTTCTACTTTAGCTAATGCATTATCTGATCATTTATCTTCAGAAAAAACCCAAACAGCAAAACCTCAGAGCATTATTTTGAGAGGCAAAACCAAAACTAAGTCTATTGATTCCCAATCTGAAATGACCAGCTCTAATTGTGATGCAGAGGAAATTAGCCATGAAGCTGTGTTCTAAAAAGGAGCTTTTCAGCCCATGGAAACACAAAATGTTCAGACAAGGTTTTTAGATAGGATTCTAGGAGCCAATGGAAGCAGACAGGTGTGTAATTAAGGCTAAAGATGCTTCAGGCTGCTTTGGAAAGAGATAATGTTGCTGAGATCCCAATAAAAAATGTAAATCTGTGTTTCAAAAATAACCTCTCCCAGCTCCACTTGCCCAGCAAGGTGCCCAGATTGGAGCCTTGGTGCTCCTGGGAGAGCTGCCTCTGGAAATAAGGAAAATGCATGAAGTTTTCTTACAGAATTGAGAGGAATGATGAGATACACACTTAATCATCATTTTTATGTCATTGCTGTGATAATTTATTTTTAAAGAGAGCTTATCTAAACATTACCCTTACTTCTGAAATGGCCTTATCAGGAGATAGTACAGCTGAGCAGGTGATGGTGTGTGCAAAATCTATTTTTACTGCACCCAGTGTATATCCTTTAGTCAGTAATTTGTAGCAATTGGAGGTAGGATTTTGAGGTACCTTCAATACAATATATTCTTTGGCACATTGCTGCTAGTCCATTTGTCTCATTACAAAAGGTCTGTTAAAAAAAAAAAGTCAAGATAATGAAATACCAGCTAAAAGGACTGCATTTAAATCAGTCTATATTTAGCATTGTTACATTTCAGAATGGCATCAGAGAAGCAAGGACAGTTACCTGCTGACATTTTGTTTGACATAAAAATGAAAAAAAAAGAGAATAAGAAAAAAAGTAGTCTGTGCTGCTCAGAGCTGATATGGGAGACACTGGGGGCTTTGGATGTGTGTGAGAAGGATAAGAGAACACAAACAGGATGAATTTGGGGTCCTCAGGGCAGCCACCACAACATGGGCACGATGGGGAAAGAGGTGACAAACACAAGTGGGGTCACGAGGAGCTGCCTTTTTGTCATATTCAGCGTCACCTTGGACTGGGTTATGAGGGTGAAAGGAGCCACAACACCACAGAATCCCCAGGAGAGGGAGGCAGGGAAGGGAAGCAGCTTTTTGGTGAGTGTAGAGCAGCAAAGGGCAGCTGGGCTGGGTGGGGAACAGCTGAGCCTCAGGGCTCGGGGCTGTCACAGGGCTGTTCGTGGCCCATGAGCTGCCACTGGCCAGGGAGAGGGTCCCAGAGGGCTGTGAGCTCTGTGATGCCATTTGCTCCTTGTTTTCACTTGAAAATCTGTATTCTATTAGGGCAGGTGGATTTGTATTGGTGTTATCACACTGGGAGAACAGAAATTAGCAGAGGTAGCAGGAGATGGTGGCTGTGCTTTGAAAGGACACGGGTTAAGTGGTGCTGATCCGCTGGGACTGCACTTGGACCTGGGGCTGCAGCCAGGATAATGCCCTGTTCTCCAGGCTGGAGTGTCTGCTCTGCCCACCTGGACAGCCACCTGCAACCTGCCGTCCTGCAGAGCTCAGTGCTGTGGCACGTGGATCTGTAGAAACCCCCTGGAGGTGTGTGCGTGGTTTGTATTGCATAGCAGGTGTTCCACAGGGAGAGGATTCTCCCCACCAGCTTTCCTGTGCTTAGCTCACACTGGATTTCAGCGAAATGGGTGCACAGGATGAGGGGGAGTGGCTTCAAACTGATGGAGAACAGGGTTAGATGGGATATTGGGAAGGAATTGTCCCCTGTGAGGGTGTGAGGCCCTGGCACAGGGTGCCCACAGAAGCTGTGGCTGCCCCTGGATCCCTGGCAGTGGCCAAGGCCAGGTTGGATGGGGCCTGGAGCACCCTGGGATAGTGGAAGGTGTCCCAGGACAGGAGGTTGGAACTGCATGAGCTTTACGATCCCTTCCAGCCCAAACCCTTCTGTGACTGATTCCAGCTCTCAGCAGAGCTGGCTGTAGCTCCAGTGCTGCTCCAGTGCTGCTCCAGTGCTGCCAGGTCTGTCCCTCTGCCCTGGCTGGGCCGGGGATGTTCCTGCCCAAAGCACGAACACCACATGTTCCCTCTTGGTTTGCCATTCTCACGTTGTATCATTGCTGCAGGGCTTCTCCCTTTTTTGGTTCAATTATCAGATCTTTGGCTCTCAGCCCGAAGACTTCCATCCTACTTTGAATAAGTATAATCTTAGGAGTTTGGGGAGTATGAACTAACCAGGGAAATAAATTTATCTAATTCATCTTGCAGTCAGAAACGAGCTCAATGTCCCCTTGCAGCCGGTTTGATCTCTCTGGCACAGGTTTCACTGCTCCCCAAACACAAGGCAGGACAGATGGCAGGCAGGAAAAACACCATGGAACATCCCAACACCGCCGTCCCTGCAGGGTCCTGCACAGCCACATCCCTGGGTGTTTGCCTCTGAACGCTGGGGCACCCAACACCACCGTGCTTTGGGGTTCTGCCTGTGCAGGGACCACAGATCTGGTGTGTCTCCTCACTTTTACTGCAGCAATTGGTGGTTTTATTCTCCATAACACCAATCATTTTAAGTAATTAATTTTCTCCCTAGGCCCCCTGAGATTTGTGTCCTTTCCGAGTCGTGATCTTGTTATATTTCAATGAATGTAATTTATTCCATATGTTACAGGTTTTCAGAAACATGCTACTGAAGTCCATGGTATGTCATCAGTTGTGAAACAGATATCTTTCAAAAGACAATACCTCTTGTTTTACAGCTACCAATTTGAAATAAAAAACTTCGGTGGTCTATAAATTTCACACCAGAAATATGCTGACATATTTTCCCCATACTCATCATTACTTGGCAAGCTTCAAGGTCTGGGCTCTATAATAATAATAATGTATTTCAGTATTACTTGGCATGTGCCATGAATTATTAAGAAATTAGATCTTGGCTTCAATAGGGAACAGATTAACAGATTATTTATATCATGAGAGTTCACATCTACTGATGAGTAAAGTGTTTCAGAGGGAAAAAAAATCCTGTTGTTTAAATAAGGTAAATAAACACATTGTTCACAGGTTAACTGGAGAATAAGATCAGGAGGAACTGTATTCTGTTGTATTTTTGTATGCATACAATATGACATATCCTTCCATGTCTTACTGCATTGAAAAAGGAACAGTTCAGTGTTTTATGAATCAGCTTTTTGAGAAGAAGCTGCGTTTGAGAATTCATTGTCCTGAATTGTTGTTCCTATCTCTCTTTCTGTGCTCTATCATATTTTTCACTGCTAATAGAAATGTAGGGGAATGAGTCAAGAAAGGTGTTGTTCAAGAACGCTTTGGTTATTTATAAAACTCAAAACTATTGGAACCACATTCCAAACCCAACATGAAATGAAGACAAGGCAATGAGCCTCATTTGCAGGGATTAGCAGGGCTGAGCTGCACACACACAGCTCATTCACACTGCAGTTCATCGTGTAGATTTTGAATACATTTGTTTTGTTAGAAGCGTAGGATATTTGAAAGCAATTTTGTAGTCCTTCAAAGACAGTGACTTCACCTTGGGGCCTGGGTCTGGCAGCATACATCCCATCCAGTGCTTGCCCTGAATTTGGGGATTTATATTTTATTTTCTTTAACAGCTTGCAGAGTGCAACCACTGCAGATATGCACTGTGCAAAAGGAAGAAGTTAGACAAATTCTTTTGATGTCTCCCTATACGCTTATAATTCTTGACAGAATAACTATTTGTCAGCAAGTGAATTCCTAAAGGAGAAGCAGCATATTGGATTTCTCTGCATTTTAGCTTTCATGGAATATAGCAGAATCATCAGTATACACATCGGTGGAAAGCAGGGAGGGGCTCAGTGAACTGATGCTTGGACTTATGCTCCAAAAGCCCATGTATTTGTAATTAAAAGGTTTAAAAGCTTTTAAAAGCCATTCTACTTGTTTTTCCTAAAGGAGCTGCTATATTCTGTTGCATGGGGAAGATGCCTGTCTAAAGGAAGTTACTGGAAGTAAATGTGCCAAAATAAGGCTGAGGCCTGTGTTAGTGATAAGACTTTAAGGACGTGTTATTTCCAAAAATCTTCCTGTTACATGTAAAGAAATTTTTTTTGGAGTATAGTACTTATTTCAGGCTTTCCACATGGACACAGGCTTATTCACAAAGTATTTCTCTTACTTCTTTCATGGACAGAGGAATTCAGCTCTGTGTGTGCTGGGCTTGTGCCCTTTGGCGTGGCTGGGAACATCCAGGTGTATGACTCGAATCTGCAGCTGCCTTGTGGTTTGAGCACATCCAGAGGCCTGAGAGTCCTGATAGCTGGAAGGATTTCCAAGAATTTACTGCCTGGGACATACAGGAGCCATGCTAGAAGCTTTGCAGCCCCGTGCCAGTTGGATTTGTGCTTTGGAGAACAAACCCTTCTCTCTTGTGTGATGGACTTGTGCCGGGAACGCCGACAAGGAACTGTCTGTGCTGAGGTTGAATGAAATGCTGGATGTCTCCAACTGAAATATCACTAACTAAACACTTTCAAGACACTTCAAAATGCTGACGTTTTTCTGGGAAGGAAGGCTACCAGGAATTTAGGATAAAGTAGGTTTCTGGAGTTTTGAGAACTCATTTGTGTGTCTTGTATTGTCGAGCCTCTGAAAAAAGAAAAATCCTCGTGTGCCTGTGTTGGGCTGCTGTGATTCTGTGCATAGTCAGAAATGGAATCAGAGCAATTAAAGTTCAAGTGTTCCATGGAAATACCATTTTGAAACACTGTCAAGGAAAATTGAAGACTTTTAGGACAATTTATGATACTGGCAAATTTAAAGTAGCTGGCTGGTTTAGAAACTGTATTGTCCTGCATTATAAAATAGTAATTTCAGTGGAGCTCAGGCTCTACACCAACAGAAATCTGACCATTGGACTGTCAGTTATTTTGTTTCCTTAACTTCTGTCTATAACCAAACCCAAACTTATTAGGAGCTCAAATTTGAAAACTCATCCCACCCCAAAAAATCCCCAACCAAACAAAACCAAACAAAACCACAATCCCAAAGAAACCCAGAATCTGTAGGAGGCAAGGGTGGGCTACATAGAACCACGGAAAGAAAAACAAATTGGGAGAATGGAGTTCATGCTGAGTCAAAACAAGACAGTGAAGAAAGCTGCTGGGGAGAAAAAATCCATTACTGTCTTTTGCCATGTGTCAGGAAGATAAATCTTTCCCTTTGGGGCACACTGGAGCCCTGTGCACCCCTCTCTGTCCTCACTAGAGGCACAAATCCTCCACTCAGTGCTCGGGACATCCCCTCCCCATCCTCGGGAGCTGCTGGCTCCGGATTAGAGCCACAACAGCACTTGGATACAAACAGGAAAGTCTGGGAGTCTCAGCACAGGTTCCAGGTTCAGTTTCATCCTAAGCCTGAGCCCAGCCAGGGCCAGGGGGACCCTGAAATGCAGGCAACCATTCCCTGCCTGCATCCAGAACTCATTTTCCCTGCTCGTGGCTCCTTCTCATGAGCTCCCCTGATTTATATCAACCTGCTGCTTGCATATATTTATTCCCTCCTTCTCACACGTATTTTATAGGAGAGAATGCTTTCAGTTTTCCCCAACAGGAGCAGTTGCTCTGGCAATAAGTGCAGGGAATCAGCATCAAAGCACCTTCTACTGAGTCAGCCTGATTTTTATTCCCTGCAAAACTGCAAATGTGGGTTTCAGGCTTACTTGTTGGATAGCTTCCCTAATGTGCACTGCAGGTGCACGATATATTTGCAGTGGCTGCTGCACATGCTGACACACACCTACATCTGTGATGGAAATGAATAAATGTGTCTGTGGCCCATGCAATTAAAAATGAATGGCCGTGTAAAAAAGAGAGCGAGGTTGTTTCCATATGATGATAACATCCATAAAAATAGATCATTGCACAGTAAATTATCAGTTTATAGATGTAAGGGGGGTTTTCAACTTCAAAATACCAGTTTGCTGAAGCACATTCCCACCTCTACCACCTGCTCGAGTTATTATTATGGGTTTTTTTCCTAATACTGAACTAACATTGAAATATAAATTTATTCTTTATTCTTTGAAGTTCTGGCACTTGCAGGCTGTGGTTATGTGTCTGCGTGGGTGTCTGTAGGTGGACATTGCTGTGCAGCTGCTGAATTCACTCATTAAAGTAGTAAGTGGCAAGTCCTGGCTGCACTAAAGGAAAGGAAAACTGCCATTACCTCTAAATTCATCCCACAGCCAGTGGAACGAGCCGCTGAGGCAGCTTTGACTCATCTCACTGTCTTTCATTTTTGTAATTGATAGCAATTGTCTGCCATAATAATGCACTGGTAATGCTTTCACAGGGAGTTAATAATGTTTTTTTCAAGAAGCAAGATCTATCTGCAGATGGCTGTGGCTATGTAGACAAGCTGGATGTGCTCAGATTTTTGTCCAAGGGCTATATCAGTCATAAAACTTCAAATTTGCAAAATATTCCTTTAGAAATAGACTCAAAGTATTGGGTGTACTGGGACTCTCTCAGTTTTTTAGGAATGTTTTAGGATACCAGGAAGATCCAGTTACCAATTTAACATGATTTTTTTATAAAATGACAAAATAAATCGGTATTCAAATTTAGTCTGATTTATTCTCTGCCCACAAGGAGTTTCTAGTTGAATAAGCACCTCAAGAAGGCTTTGGAAGAAAAGTACAGTTGGCAGAGGATAGATATTCCCAGAATTTGTCTCATTCAGTGATGCTTATTTAGTGTTTTATAACAAACTCAACAGCAGCATTAGCTAGGGAAAAATACCTATATGGTTCTGTTGAGCTGGCTGCCATCAGTAACCATTAACAGTGCTCGCAGGGTGGGGTGTGGGTGATTCCCAGGAATTATGCAGAGGGCTGGGCTTCTCCTGCTGCTGCTCTGTGAGCAGAGGGAATTCTGCTCCTCTGTGAGCAGTGTGGTGTAAGCAGCATTTTCAGCCCCAGTTCCAGGAGTTCCAGCTGTTTTCCTCCCAGGCTCTGCTGGGTTTCCTGCGCCTGTGCTCATGTATCAGTAAATATAGGGAAAAATAACCAAAAATTATGTTTTTCCTATCTGTGCTCTGGCGCTTTCTCTCTCATTTGTCCGGGGTTTGGCAGTGCCAGTGTTTGTTTTGTCACATTTAATGGCTCAAAGGACAGGGCCACTAATGGCAGGCAACACAAGAAGTTCCAGTTTTATTGTTTGATGCTCCTCAGTCGCCAGTGCCATTTCCAGCAGGAAAAGGTTTTGAGCTCCGTGAAACAGCAAATCATTTAATTGCATGGGTGGATAGGAGCAGCTTCACCTGTTTGAAAATGTCACACACAGCGCACAGAGAGAGAAAATTCTTTAAGAATGTCACTGTTCTTCTAAGCAAAGAGCCACGGAACCCCCGTGACGCTGGAGCAAGGCATCGATGTTCATGCCTTTAAAATGTCCCATTAGTGAGATGTTGTGGCATAATTACAAATGTTACAAAAGACAAAGTTCAGCACTGCAAGTGAGGCTAAAATATCAGAGCAACACACTTATCACCAAGAAGATAAATCATGTCAGCAATTCCAGCAAGTCTGCTCCCCTCTGTGAACAGAAGTCTGTCCACTGATAGCATGGATTTCCAATAACAGAAACTGAGAATATTTTATGTCTAAATTATTTTTCTCCATGTATTAACATTTTATTTTCACTCAACTTTCATTCAAGGGTTATCAGTGAGTAGAAGATTCTCCATTATTCAAGTGTGTGAGTGTGTGTTCATACGGTTGCTTAATTATTCACAGGTTTTGCTACACCTCTGGTGCTGGATTCACTGCAGGCATAATTCCAGTAAGGAGTGGGTTCCTGTTCGAGGACAGCATTGCATGTTTGGAGGGTGAGCAGGTATTTGTGCTTGATTTGTGCTTGGTTACATTGGTGTGCAAATAAGGTTGTTCTTCCTGCTTTTGTGTGTAGTCCCTGATTTCCCCCTCTTACAGTGACAGGCACAGACTCCAGGAGGATTTTATCCTTCTTTTTACATTCCACAGCAATATAAATTTGCCAACACCCCCCTCCCTGTGCATCAGCTCAGAGGTGGAAATGATACTAAATCCTTTTACTGATGATTTGAATAAGTCCTTTGGATTTCTTTCTGCAAAGATCTTAAAATTAGCTCTTCATTAAGCTGATTAGAATATTCTCATTAGAAACAATCATATTATCACAAGGTTCTGTTTAAGAAAAGCATTTCATTTTGAGAGATGTGTTAACTTTCTCTCCTGCTGTCATTTGCACCATACTTTGATCCTTGTCTGCTCTAGCTAATCAAAGGTCTGGTTTTGAAAATAAGTTCATATTTTCTTTCTTTTTTTCCTCTTCTTTTTTTCTCCCTGAAGCCTTTAGCAAGCCATGCTAGGAGTAATCTTCTCTTGTTTTCTACTTCAATTATATTTTTCTTTTCCAGGAAGTCAAATACTGCCAAGTAGCCCCCATTCTCTGAGGATTTGACACTTTGGGTCACCTGGTGTTTGGGTGGTTTCTGTCACAAGACTCAGGTTCTCAGGCGTGTATTGAAGGGCTCTGAAAGTCTGGATTTATACATTGTATTTGTGATTTTTCTTAATGCGTTATTATACACAGTGAACTGACATGCCAGCTTTTAGAAGAGGCTCTTGGTGTTAGAAATAGGAACAACTCTAATCCTGCCTCTCGTGGGACATTATCATGAGGTTTGCAAACATCGATGTGAGCACTGGAGAACAGCAGAGGAAAACCACGGCCCTCTGTCTCCTCCATTAGCTCATCTGGTAACAAAACCAATCATCCTTTAATCATAGAAATGGTGATTAGAATGCACTTCTGGGGGCTGTGCTCCAGCCTCCTGCTTGGAATGGGGCTGCCTGTGCTGCATCAGGCCAGTTTGGGCATTTCTGAGTCCTCAAAACCCCCGATGATGTCGTTTCTGCAGCCTCTCCCTCTGACTTCTCAGAGGCTGTGCTGCCCCCGTGGCGAAATCCTCTGCAGCTCATTTCTGCTGCTCAGAGAGACAAGAGTGCTCCTAAAAAGGGAGCTTTGGTTGTGGAGGATCCCTCTCCACTCAGCCTCCCAGGCACCTCCCAAACAAAGGGGTTTCCAAATCCCCCGTGGATTTTGATGACTGTTAGGCCAGGTACATCAGGCAGGAGAGCTTAACACGAGCAGGGATGGCTAACACAGGGAGCCTCTCTGCTGAAAAAGCAGCTTAGAGTCACTGCTCCTCAACAGCTGATAAATTCTGTAGTGCTCCTTAGGAAAGCTCGCCGCAGAAAATCAGAAGATTTTCGTAGCCCATTACAGCACTGCTACAGCAATATATTATTTAGCAAACAGACTTTCATGCACAGTTTGTTTCATATTATCATCATACGCTTTAGTTCAGCTTTGAAGGGTCCTTTTTTCTTGCTGCGTTTCTCTTTTTTTTTTTGCCTTCCTTATTTAAACCTGGGTATCTGGCAGTGAAGTCTTCAGCTATTTGTAAACAGATTTGCGAGCACAGTTAAAGGGTGACTTTTTTACACAGAGGCGCAGCATGAGTTTTTGCCAGAAGTTTCAGGCTGCAGTGGGGAGCATTGATTTCCCACTGGCAGATTCAGACACGCAGAGAATAACCCCTTCCTGCATCAGGGATCCAAAAGCTCTTTGATACAGAGGAGGCTGGCTCGACTTGCCCACTTTTCAGAGAGAGTGTTTGGAATGTCTGCAGCAAATGGAGTAAGGCACGGCTTTGGCACTGCAGGATCTGTTTATTCACCGTGTTAGTAACGCCAGGGAGGTCAAACACAAAGATATGTGAGACTGAATTGCTGCAATAAGACACAGAGATGGGCAAAGAGCTAATGTGGGGTTTTTTATTGCCTGGAGTCCTGCTGTGCCAGTGGTTTGAACAGAAGTTGTTCCTCTGGATGCAGCAGTTCTCTGACAGTATATCCTGAATGAAAATAATATTTATTATTGGAAGAGCTCAGAAGGAACAGTGAGAACCTGAGTCTTAGATGCAGATACATTTTTTTAAGGATGGGTCTAGAAGAAGCTGTTAGGCTTAGTTATAACTTAGTTTTAAAGCAGGCAGTGATTAAGCCAGATCAGCTTTCTGTGTGGTGTGCTAATCTCCTTGAGCCAGATAAGTTAAAAAAAGAAAAAAAAAAAAAGAAAAAAAAAGAAAAAAATTAAACACAACCAAGCAAAAAAACCCCACAAACATTTCAGTGTAGAGACATCATGTGTTTGCAGACACAGCATTCAGAGCTGCTGGGCATGACCAGCACTGTCACACCTGGTTTACCTGACCAGGACAGTGTTAATGCTGTTCCTGATGAAGAAAACTGGCTTCTGCAGCCACAGAAAATCAACCTTTCAGAAATTAAAGACAAAGTAAAGTATTCAGGCCAAAAAAAACCCATAATTTGAAAGCAGTTAATCGTGGCTCGTCTAAGAGCATGGCTTCATTCATTTGTTGCCTTGCAGGTTTATTTGTCTGCTTTGCAGGATTGATCATGACCTGCTCTGCTCCTCGCCTGGCAGGATCCTTTGTGCCGTGTTTTATTGGGAAGGTGTTTCTGTGGCAGAGGTGACAGGCAGTGTCTGCTGACAGGGATTACAGTAATTGTTATCTGTAATGTCAAAGCCACTTAGCACAGACCTGTGGGGTGAGGAAATTTCTATTCTGCACTTCATGGCAGCAAGATAATCATTGTCGTGTTTCAGAGCATGACAGGATTTTCTCCGAGAATCAGTTATCTGGGCAGGAATCTTCTCTTGGGTGCCACTTGAGTGAGCTTACTTTGTATTTAAATTGTATTACCAGTGTGCTTAGTTTGGGGAAATAAATGAAACAATGCAGCATATTGCTCTGCTTTGTTCAATTTTAATTTTGACTCGAGTGCTGTGTGTATCCGTGGCCACAAACAAACTGGAAGCAGTACATTGTGATTAAGTTAACCACAGTAACTCAGCCGTCTCAAAGCAACATGGGCTTGACAGATATGACAAGCCTGGGATTTTGACTTCTCCAGATATATTCTGGAGGGAGCTGAAGAATGAGAATCATAAGGCCTCATTTCTGAAGACAAATCACAGTGGGACCTGGTGTGTTCTTGTTAGAACTGGTAAATGTGGGCTGAGGTCTGGAGATGAGAGAGAAACCCAGACTAACCTTTCAGATTAGATTCTCTTTTGCTCTGAATACCTCACTCTGGGAAATTTTCTTGAAAGAAATAATGTTTCTTGAAATGGAGATTAATGTTTGGTATTTATCTGGACTTAAGGGTTTTCACCCTATGTATTAAAGGAGACTTTTTGTGAGGAAAATTATACAAAACTCAGAGAAATCTATTTCTAATCCTGGCTTGTGCAGGCTGCTTAGGAACCATTTTGTCCATAGCTCTGACTTGCTGGAGTTTAGGGCTGGCAAATATTGTGGTGCTAAAGCAACAGATCAGATTGGTTTCGAAATAACTATCCTGTGTTTGATGTTATCTAAATAATAATGATTGTGAGCACAATCTGTCATCTTCTTGTCACTTGGATTCTTCTAGAAGCTCCAAGATCAGCACAGGGCACCAGCTCTGGCTCTGTCACGAGTGGCAGTTCCCTGTTGTGCTTCATTGACTTCTGTTGTATTTGATTTACTTCTCAAGCTTCTAAAGCATAAACTATAAATCTATTTGTTGACTGATTTTGATGCCCCCCTGAACCCCAACCCTCACCCTCACAAGGAGAATTGTTGAATTGTATTTCAACCCAGATAAAGTCATTTTATTATGTTTCTTTTCTTCCAACCTGTTTGGTTTTTTGAAGTTTCCATGAAAACTGTAAAACACATTAAGAAGAGATGTTTGTAGATGTATATTGAAGGAATATTTTCAAGCTGGGATAAATATTTTCTTTGTAGTGCCAGTGCAACGGGAAATATTGGTATTACTGAACATCTGTTTCTTTTTCTCCTTGGGTTTAAGTATCTCATTATTATCCCCAGGGTGTTCAGCCCTTCCACTCTGGATATGCAAACAAATGCATTTCCAGAGTCCTGGAAGACATGAGATGTATGATTTCTTGGGACCTGTGCTAATGCCCATCACTTGTCTTTGCTGATGTAGGAGAATAAAGGACAGGATGTCACGATATCCAGTGATGGTCATTTGGCCTGGGATTTACCCTGAGATCTCACCATTACACTCAGCTCTTCATTGCAGCTCTTCCTGGAGTTCAGTTTTGCACCCTCCTGTATGAAAGTGTGATCATATACAGATGTGTGTGCAGTAAATACACACAACCCTCCCTTACTCATCCATGAAAATGTGTAAAATGGGTGCATGGGCAAAATGCTGTCTGGTCACAAGGGAGAGGTGAGTCAAATGTCAGGATTAAACATCTAAGCATGGACAGATAATTAGCCAGGGCTCTTACAAAAGAGCTCGTCTTAACTGGAGGCCTGAAGATGTTTCTCCTGCTGGATATCACTGGAGAAAGAAGCTCTCGTGTGGCAAAGTGAATTTTCCAACCTTAGAATGAATGATTTCTAGCTAACATTTTGTTTGGGGCTGTAGATAAAACTGTGTTGATAGGCTGGTATTCTCCTTTTTTTGCCACTGAGAGAAAAACATCTGTACAAGTGCTCTAATCTCTTGTGGCACTCGATACAAATGTTTTTAATCTTAATCTATTTGCTTTGAGCAGTGTTACCATTTGCCAGTGACTGCAGCTTCAGCGGGAGGTCTGAGGGCTCTGTTCACCCCACGCTGCACGGAGCAATTGCCTCTACAGATTAATACGTGCTCGTCGTTTTTCTCTCTATTTTCCTTCTCCAAACATGAAAGCAAACGCTTTTGGGGAAAGAAGACGCCTTCCTTTGTCAGAAGCTGTGGTAATTAACACAAATAAGCTGAGCCAGGCTCTCCTTGTTGGAAAAGAATGGGTTTATAGGCAGAGTGTTTGCTCCCTCAGGAGAAACTTCCCAGCTCTCAGTGGAGCTCCTGCGGTGGCGAAGTGAGGCACAGGGGAGGTAATTCCTTCAGCTGGGAGATCGGCTGCTTATTTCTCTGCACTTAATGCAGGCTGCCCATGGAGAGGGGAGTGCTGCTCAGCACACCTCCAGAGGGAACAGAGATGAAAAAGGGAGAAAAATACAGTTGGGGAGAGGCAAAAGGAGGAGTTTTGCCTTGGCTGCACTGGTCAGAAGTTACCCGTGAGCAGGCGAGCCGTGCCCTCGTGCCATTCAGCGCCTCTCTGGGGATCGAAAGTTTCACGTGGTATTTTTTATCTTTCGGGCGTATATGAGCTGTTCCTCCACCCCCTGCCTATTATTTTATTTCAGGTTGATTCTCTTTGAGTTTTTGATGGGTGATGTCCTCACTGGCTTTGCTGTGTGACTGACTCTAGCCCGGCTCTGTGACCTTCCCTCCCGGGCTGGGCTTTTTGGGAAGGCAGGACAGAAAATTGTAGGCTGGTTGACTGGCCCGTGCCTGTGGGTGGTCCTGTTTTATCCCTTTTTGTCCTTTCAAAAGCTGCCCTGGTGTGAGTAGGAAAAAGCTACACCTTGTGCAATTCACTGCCAGTGCAGCTGTTGAATTAAAAAAATTTATTTAATGGTATGACTGAAAGGAAGGAAAAATATTGATGTTTCCTGAATCCTCAGTAGGGGATGAACCTGGGGAAGAACCTGGGGAAGGGGAGAGCTGAGCCAGGCTGAACTTTGGAATAGGAGGAGATTTAAGGGAGGAGTCCAGACATTATCACAAGTTAAAAAAAATAACGTTTTGTCCTGTATTGTTGTGTTCCCAAATGTCACACCTGCCCTGAAGGGTGTGGAGGGTTTTTGGCAGCTCAGGTGCTGCTCTCAAACAGGATGTCCTGGTTTTCAGCCTGGGAAGGAGCAACTGATTTCCCTATGCAGGAACAAATTTCTGCCTCTCTGCTTTCCTGAACACACTCCCCACGTGCTCAGGTGCTCCTGAAAATTCTCCTGCAAAGTCAACTCTAATTTCATTTCAGCAGTAGGAGTTTTGGGAATTTTACATCGCTTTTTTTTTTTTTTAATCATTATTTCTGCATTTTACTGTCTGCACATTTTATAACTTTTGTCCAACTAAACCCATCTAATTTAACAACTATTAATCTGAGCATTTTGAAATCACTGTGGATATTTCCCATTTGCTATTGAACGCTTTAGGAATCATCAATGTGACATGATGTAAATCTATAAATGAAATATAACCTTTCACGTAGAATCTATATAGATTTTTTTGCCTTGGTTGTTTTATAGTCTGTTCTCTGTGGTCATTTTGGAATCATCAATGTCTTTATCCTTGCCTCTTGAATATAAAAAATTCTACTAATTATTGAACAGTCTTTGTAAGTTAAGCCAAATGAGGACTTAATGACTTCTCAGATTCAAGACTTCATCCATCTAATATTTCATACACATATTTTAAATGCTGTTCATTTAGTTGAAATATCCTGAGAATGGCCATAAATTGATGTCGTTTTTTCTTCCCATCTGTAATCTGAAAACGGAAAAAAATAAATTACCCTGTGTTTTCTGTTTCATTAGAACAGTAGAGAACAGGTATTTCCACCCCTCTCCTCTCAAGTACCAACATCCTTCAGCACCAGAGGTCTTTTTAAGTTGTGGTAACCTTAATTCACCTCTGATTACTATGCTGAGTAAACTTCAAGAAGTTTAAAACTTGAGATGAACACAGACTGCTGCAGGTGTTTCATCTAAAATATTTGAGTCTGGGGAAGATTTCTAAGTTTGTTTTTTTTTTCTTAGCCACAAATTTCATAACAGGACTTTTCTGGGTGGGATAATTCATTTTACAAATCAGATTAATAGAACCATTTAGAAACTTCTATTAGTCTCAAGAGGGGACTAAAACAATTTTAAAAATACTTTTGCAATTTTTTTCTTAATTGAATCTACTTTGAAGTTCTTGGAGGAGGAACAAGATAACATAGATCACCCAAAAACGTGGAGATGTCTGGGACAGAGGCCATGATTCAGTTTACCTCCTGCATCTCACAAGAATGGTGATTGATGGACTGAGCACAGAGATGTTTCCTCACAATAAATCCAGAACTGCAAATATCTGGCTTGGCAGGGACTCTTCCAGGCTCTGGAACTGGAGCTCACAGGACCATGGGACTGCTGAGGTCAAATTTACACCAGTGCAAACGAGAATAGAGCTTGACTGTGTGTTTCCAAAAGACAAAAACAGTTATTTTCTGTTAGTGTTCCCTACAAGTCTCCCAGTCTTTTTAGTGTTGTAGCAAATCATCAAAAGAATTTGCACAGTGGAGGTGGCTGGCATCTGATTATTTGTTGATATGATGGCAATGTTTCTGGTCAGAATAAATGGTAGTGTCCAAACTCCTTCACAAGCAACCTGAGCCCAAGGCTTTCCTTCCATCCTTTCCAGTGGCACCTCAGGTAGGGAATGGGTTTCACGTTGTGTTGTTCTGGCTGATGGAAGGATGCAGTGTCCACCCGAGTGACCCGTGGCACAGAAATGATGGGTACGTGGGCCTGGTCAGCTTCTGCAGAGATCTAATTGGAGCAAATGGAGACTGTTTCCTACTGCCTAAACAGTGTTTTGCTTTTCTCTTGGGTAGCTGTCTTGTTATCATTAGGGATTTGGTTACTCATGGTTGGAATGACCAAAAATTAAAAAAACGTAATTTTGGATGCTGAAAATATGCTCTAATTGAAAAGGTAGAAGGTAGGTGAGCTCCTTTGGAAAATCCTGCTGTGGTGTGAGCTGAACAAACTTGATGTGTGTACAGAACTTCTGTCTTGCTGCTTTCATGTGCTTTGGAGGGTTTTTTCTCTCTGTGCTTCATCACCAGAGCTGTGTTCCCTGAGTGCTCCTGAGCTCACTGCTGTGTGGGTAAAAAGAAAGGCACAACGAGGGGCACTCCCTGCTCAGAACAGGGGGGTTCTGTGCTAAGACCACATATACATTTAACACAGTGATTTTTTTAAAGTATGTTTTTCTTCAAGCTGCCTAAGAATAAATCTCTTCTAATGCCACTTAAAATACAAATAAATATGCATTGGCGTGACTGGAACTGAATATTTGTTGCTGTCTGCCTTCCTGGGATATCAAAGGCATGAGAGGAAAGTGTTTGGCACAGAGGAAGCCAGGACAAGGAAGAAGGGATGCAAAGACATCAAACTAAGTGCAACTTTCTGAAATTAAATCCTGCAGGTCAAATTAGAAACCTATCTGTCAAGGTATTCTTATCACACATAGAACAGCTAATTTAAATGTCATTATAAGAAGTTAATTAAGCATAATCTGCAAAAACCTGAAGTATGAAACGAAAGGACTAAAATTAATAGTGCAAGAATGAGATTCATTCAGTTTTAAACTAATGGTTTTTACATGATATCTTCTGTTAAAGCATAGGCTCATTGGGGGACTGCAGGAAAGTAAATTTTTATCAGGATTTAATTTTGTTTAATTTAGACCAGAGTTCTATAATAACATTTACCACGGAATACTCAAATTAGGTTAATTATGCGTGTCAATCTTTGTTCATAAATCATTCTTAAAAATAGACTTGGGACTCAAGGTGGGTAACACACTACATTAGTGCTAATGTGGTTTGGAGTGCTGCTTTTCTCTGGACGCAGCAGAAACTGATGGTGCTGCTCATTATATATTTGGGAAGACCATAAAGTCATGAGTGGAAACAACCTGAGACTTGATGAGATGTCCCAGGATTGAGCAGGGCAGGTTGTCCTGGGTGACCGTGGACCAAACCCTTGATGCAGGAATTGAAATATCCCTTGGAAATGGTGTCTGGAACACGACCTGGGTGTTCTTCACAGTGATGGCACAGAACTTCTGTAGGGAAACCATCATCGGTCATTGGGTTTCACCTTTGGAAACCATTTCCAAGAGTGTGGGCATTGCAGGCAATGTCCTTCTACAAGTGGAGGACAAAAGGGGACCCTTCTGAGCTGCAGGTGTCCCCCCGAGTGTCAGAGTTGTCTCATTAGTGGTCCACAGTGCCTTTGGAAAATTAATCCACCCACCCAAACAGTCTTTGATTGGAAGGTGTTTCTTTTCCGTACTGACACGGAGAATGTGCTCCATTCTCCACTGGAGGGGTGTGCAGACGTGCTCCTCCTCTCCTCTAAAAGCAGATAACCTTGTTTTAAACCTCAGTGCAGATGCTGAGTGATTGCCGTGCACTTATCTGCCACATTATTTACAAACCTCAAGAACTTAACAGCTAGAAAATGATTAGTTAAAGGACATCATAAATCTTCACACAGCCCACACAGTGAGTGCGCTGGCTGGAATCCAATCCTTGCAGCTGGGCAGCACATTTTTAATGTGACCCAGAAAAGGAGAATTTAAATGGCTTTTACGTTCTCTCAGTGTGGAAAAACCACCAGTTCCACCCGTGGAGTATCCTGGGGTGTGTTCAGAGCACCCCACAGTGCAGCTCGTGGCCTCAGGGGCTGCTCAAGAAGAAAAGGAAGCCGCTGATCCCCTGGTCAAACAGCAGCTCTGACAGGTTCTGGGGGCTGGGGAAGGGCTGGGACATGACCAAGCTGGCAGTGTTTCACCAGAGAATAAACTCATCCTGATAAACAAGTCAGGAAGATTGAGAGAAAGGGGTAATAAAGCCAATTTAATGACCTCAGCAGTTGGAGCAGGAGATCTGATATATATTTCTGATCCAACATAAAGGAATATTTATTTCCTCACAGAACCTTCTGTGGCCTGTAGTTGCAGAGGTGAGGTGTGGTGTTTGTCAGCATGATTTCTGCAGTGGAGTGTATTCTTTCCAAGGGTGGCATTAAAGCAGGTGCCTCTGGATTGGCATCCAGCAGTGCTGGCAAGTAATTTTGGGGAAATTTTGTCAGATATGGCAGCTTCTGAGAAATCTCCAAGGCACATTCAAATTCTAATAGAAGGAGCTCAGTGGATCCCCAGACAGTAAATCTGGTATCTGACTTATTCATCTCTCTATTGATTTATCTGTCTTGTTTATCTAATCAGCTTTATCACCTGAACCTTTTAAAATCTAATTTTATTTAATCCACCTATGTTTTTTTCTAACGATCCTACTGCTGTGTTATTTTAGTGGGGAAGCTGGAATCAATAAATCAAATGGCAAAAAGGAAGAAAGATTGATTTTTTTACATTGTTTTATTTATTTTTAATTTCAGCTGTTTTCATTTTATTCTTTGTCTTCTACATTTCTCTATTCTTAGAACAGTAGGGACAGCTTGTTGATTTTTAGTTTTCTTTTCCCTCTACATAAATCTGGAGTTGGTAAATGCTTGTACTTAACGAGACAATTGCCAACACCCAGCAGAAGCCTGATTTGCCAGTGCTTTGTGGTAACTCCATCAGCTGCAGCGATTCTGCAACACCCCGTTAGGAGTTACAGCTCGAAGTGGAACACGCTTTTGGGGATGCCCAGAGAATAAAGATTTGTCTGGGATGGACAACAAGCAGAGCACACGTGGATAAAAACACGCCCATGCACAGAGACAAATCAATGTTTGCAGGGGCTGAATGGGCACAGCACGACGAAGAGGGAAAAACAGGATGGGTGCTGCTGTGAGTGCACAGGATGAGCTCCTGTGCTGGTGGGTGAGCCTGGGGGAGTGCACGGACCCCACCAGTGCAGGATGGGGAGCCACAGCAGTGGGAGCTTGTGTCCCGTTCCCAGAATCACAGAATCAATGAGGTTGGAAAAGACCTTTGAGATCATCCAGTCCAACCTGTGACCTAACACCACCCTGTCACCCCATGGCACTGAGTGCCACATCCAGTCTGTCCTCCAACACCTCCAGGGACGGTGACTCCACCACCTCCCTGGGCAGCCCCTTCCAATGCCCAGTCACCCTTTCTGTGTAGAACCTCCTCCCTGATGCCCAGCCTAAACCTCCCTCGGCACAGCTTAAGGCTGTGTCCTCTCGTCCTGTCACTGTTCCCTGGGAGCAGAGCCTGACCCCACCTGGCTGCACCCTCCTGTCAGGGAGCTGTAGAGAGTGATGAGGTCTCCCCGAGCCTCCTTTTCTCCAGAATAAACAACTCCAGTTCTCTCAGGTTTGTCACAGCCTGGCCCTGCCAGCTCCAATCTGTCAGAGCCACGCTGGGCAGGGGCTCAGAAGGGACTTCCCTCGCTGGCAGAGCCTTTCACACAGTGAGGAGTTGTTCTGCACTCAGCAAAACACCCCCTGCTCCCTCTCTGAGGACACTGCCCGGGTTTTTTTGCTTCCCTGCCTCCCGGGCAGGACATCTGTACATCCCTGAAACAGCACGTTACCACCCGGGGCCAGGCTGTGCCATGGCACTGTGCTGGCCACTCTTGGTTAATCCTGAGCAGGGTGGTTTTCTGTGCTGCTGTGCTTCTCAAACCTGAGAGGCAGTGCAGTGCAGGTGGGTGGCTCTCTTGGGGCAAGGCTGTGCTGAAATTTGGAGATGGCATTGTCAGGGACAGCATTTAGATACACTTCACTCTGGCTAGGGGTAGGAGAGATTGACTTTCGCCTGCAATCCCAGTTCCTGGAGAGCTTGTTCAGCTCCTGCCCAGCTCCCGTTGCTGCTATTTCCTGAACTTTTTGGAATCTGTGCCTCCACATCCTGCACACACCCCCAGGCTCCAAGTAGAGCTGCTCAGTGATGTTTACCCCTCTCAAAGACTCTTCAATTTAGCCAGCAATGACATAACATGATCCAGTCTCTGAAAAGGAGAGCTGAAAGCATTCGAATTGGAAATAAAAGGCCAGCTTTTCAACAGTGGGGGTAATTAACCACTGGCATAGTTCATCTAAGTAGTAATTTCTGTTTTCATGGAGCTGTTAGAGAAAGGTGAGTAATTCTCGCTTAAAATATGGGAATGTCTCTGTAGTAAAACTCCTGTGAAGTGAAGGAGCTCTTCCAGCTCCCTAAGGAACATCAGGCCTGTTCTCTCCTTGAGCAGTCATCCTCAGGGCTCTGTGCAGGGCACACACATTGTTGTAAGTGCCCTGTGTCAGGCCAGAAGATGGGCCAGATTCTGCCCTTTGTCCCTTTTTGGTTTCTCACCAACAAGTGGCAGGTCCTTTGCAGGTGCTGGCAAGATGTGCAGTCACATTTTCGTCCTTCAAACCCCCCCTCTCAGGACTTTAGTGCAGAATCCCTGAAACCCTGCTCTTTGTTAGAGCTTTCATTGTGGGAGACAAGGAGGTGTGGGAGACAAGGAGGTGTGTGCTCCTCTTAACTTTTGCCATCAGAGATTTATGTTTGTGTTTGTTGAAAAAGTCTACACTAACACGGACTGAAAGGTGTAGTATAAAAGAAGAATCCAGCACCTAAAGTTTTCTGCCTTCCTAATGTCACTTCAGAACTGATCTGTTATTGTATTTACTTAAGAAACAGATCACTATTTATGTTTTTTCTGACCTTTCCTTACCCAAATCTTTCTATTTTCCATTTATTCTCTCCCCCTGTAGCACAATGCTGGCTGTTTGTCAGGTACAAGGCTTTGCTGCTGAAATAATACACTATTCATTGCTGGAAGCCTGATAATGGGTAAAAGATCAGCTCTGGCTGCAAGTGGGTTTGGCCTTGGAGGGTTGAGATGTTCTCAAATGAATGTGTTTTATGTTATTTTTGCAAAAAGGGGGAAATTAATTTGAAGAAGAATATTCCTTGGATATTGCTTATGTGTTTTCTGGAGGACATGAAACTCTGGAACAATGCTGACAGCCAAAGCAGAATGTCCAAATGTTCTGTGCAGCTGCTGTTCTCCTCCTCCCCACCACCCTTCGTTGTCACTCACATTGGAAATCCTTGTTCAGCCTTCTGAGCACTGCCCACGTTTCACACGGGTTTTTTGCTCTTGCTTTTTCAGTAACCTGCTCACCATTCTCTTATCTTTTTATTTTTGAGCTGGTTTCCCAACTGTTCCTAATTTTTGGAGAGTAAGCATAATTACACCTAAATTTGGTTGCTTTCTCTCTCACAATACTTTCCATTTACTTTCCTCACAATACTTCACATTTGTGTTTTGTGCCTACCAAGAGAAATTAGATTTTATCTTCTCAGGATCAGCTTTTGGGTAGTTCATATGTGCTCGTTGCATGCCAAATTCTGGTGTTCTATAGAAAGCAGCGAATAATATTTCTTAATTGGCTTGCCTGGTGCAACCCATTTCACTCCAATTCTCAGGAGAGGCAGCTTCAGTGATGCCAAAATCCTGCTGCCCTCAGGAGCAGGAGGATCCAATCCCAGCCTATCTTAACCCAGGCTGGGACTCTGCCTTTGTTATCAGCTCCCTGTGTTTCTAACTGGTGGTGAAATGATCTTTTTGAACACACCTACGTGTGAACTACGTGTCTGTCCAGGAGACCCAGGAAAGAGTTTTCCATTTAGAAGTAGACCCAAGTAATGCAAGAGTAATGGGATCAATTTGTTCTGGTCTTTCACTGACTTTCTGATTACTTTTAGCTCTGGCTGGAATCCAGCGTGGATAATTAAATTCTTCCTACCTAATTCCCCCAGTAGTTTCAGTTGCATATGGCATTCTTTGGCTTCTGTTGGTTGTTTTGTTTGTTGGTAAACGAAACTGTTCTACATTTCACCCCAGAACTGGCTGTGTTTCAAAAGCTCATGAAGTGTTTCATATTTTCTATTGTTTATAAGGCACCTTGAGACTAGTGTGGATTAAGGGTCCCACCTGAATTGAAGGGTATATTATTCCATTCCCTGACATAATTCATAACTCGCAGGTTTTAGAATCTTACTAAATATCTCTCCATAGGATTAGTGGGGTTGGAAGGGAGCTCTGGAGACCAATAGTCCTTGCTGTGAGCAGGGTCAGCTGTGGTAGGATGCCCAGGATCATGCTGGGTTTTGCATATTTCCAAGAATGGAGACTTCACACCCTCCCTCAGCCTCCTGTGGCAGGGTTTGAGCCCTTGTGAGCACTTGTTACATCTCTGGCAGGACACAGAAAGTGTTCTGAATCTGCAGGCAGTTTTCACTTTGAGCCTTGGTGTATCCCCTGTTCCACAGCTGCTCCTGGGGTCTCGCTCCCAGGCCCTGGCATCCGTGGTATTCCCTTCTCCAGGAAATGTGTTTTTGTATGCCAGTGGTGATTGTTAAAACAGTGCTGTCGTCGACAGTCACAACTTTAATAATTCAGTTTAGCTCACCGGGCCGCAGGTCTGGAAGGGAACTTCCAAAGGGCAGATCCTGTAACTATTTTGGAAAGACACAGTCAATGGGCTCTGTCTGACCAAGACCTGGAACCTTCAGCTGGTTTCACTTTACTAAGTGCATCCAGTGTGTGTGAGGGACAATCATTATCCTGTTTGTATGAGGGTCCAGCCAATCTCACGTCCTCACCTCGGTGGCATCGTAATGAACGTGCAGCAGGGTCTGGGGGATGAGGAGTCTTCTCCAAACATTTGCAATGGGAACTGGGTCCTGCTGGGATCTTACTCCAAACATTGCACAGAGCTGTAAGACAAAGCATCATTTAACTGAGTTCACAAACCAAAAAACTCTGTCATTTTTGTCAATTTTTAGCTAAATGTGTTCGGACATTCGTTGAGAGTGGAGAAACTCATTAACATTCCACAACAGAACACGAAATTTAGCACTGCAATGTAATATTTCAATACTGTCATAGAATCATAGAATAAAATCATAGAAGGGGTTGGGTTGGAAGGGACCTTGAAACCATCCAGTTCCAACCCCCTGCCCTGGACAGGGACATCTCCCACTAGACCGGGTTGCTTAGAGCCCCACCCAGCCTGGCCCTGTCAAAGCACAACACTCTGACCATATGAAAATGATAGACCTTGCAAAAAGTAAATTTTCCTTTTTGTTTTAGAATCTCAGGTGGTCTCAGAATTGGGTAAAACCCCCCTCTTTTACCCTAGCAGCGTTTTGAGTGACAAGTCTAAACTGCTTTTTGAATGAGATCTCAGCATGGGGTGTGAATTTTCCTTTCCAGAGGTTCAAAGTCCTTAAAGCCCCACCTGCACCACATTTTTTTAACCTTCCAGAAAAAAAAGCTTCCTGGCTGTTTGGGTAAGACAGGTGGTAACTGAAGCACTTCACCTGCCTTGGCTAGCTGATGGCAGTGTGTGAGTGGTGGCCTCATCCCTCACGGGTGGTGACGGCTGGAGGAAGCAGTTACTGCCTTTGGATGCTCCCATTTGCCAGGGAGTGTCAGAATGTCACCCACTGCCTTCATCTCCTGCCTGGAGCCTGGAGATCCAGGCTGGGCTCTCGATAGCTTTGCTGTAATCCACACTTGTCGTTGTGCTGTCTGTCTGGGAGGCAGGTATTAAGTATTAATAAACCTGCTATTTAGCTTGGGTTTGCAGGGTAGGGAAGATTGAGATCCTTATTTGTCAAGGCATTTAAAAGCGTGTTAAAAGTCCCATTAAAATCAGTTCAGCTACTCGCATGCATAGAGATAAGGCTTTATCTCGACTGGGACCAGTACTCAGTGCTTGACAGAATATAACCCTGAGTATATGGTCTCTGTATTTCCACATGCTCTAGATTTGCACATTAAATAATTCAGTCATCCTTACAAGACTGCAGATCGTAATAAAGCATCTAGTATCAGAAAGTCTTAACTTTTGTATCTTGCACGAGCATCCTGAAAACTTAAAGTTATTAGATAACTAAAAAATAATTTATGTTGCTCACGTATGGCAGAGTGCCTGTCGTCTGTGGGTTTGAATTTCTACGCCTCTTACTGACAAAATTCAATATGTATTTGGGTCTGGAAAATGTTATTTCATCCCCCTTCCCATCCAAGGGAAAAGG
>VZTG01008748.1:0-149698 GCA_013397845.1 Melanocharis versteri | reverse complement strand
AACAGAAAAAAAAAAAAAAAAAAAAAAAAAAAAACCAGACAACTCAGAAAATAACAATACAATTCAACAAGACAATTCAAAGAAAAAGTAGATAGTGCTGCAGAAGTGCTCAGTTATTTTGTAAAGTGACGTTGTGCTTTTCCCATGCACCAGTGGATTCATCAGTCATTAAGAATTACACAAGAACCTGTTCGTTCTTTCCTTTAAAAAAAAAAAAAAGCATTGCAGGCCAACAGAAATAAATGTGAGCCAAGGTTTGATGGAACACTCCCGCACCAGCTCGTGTGAGAGATTTACAGAAGGCCCCTCATGTGTTCATTCAGGTGGAGATCTCACGGATTCTGTTCCAAGGCTGGAGTCATCAACCAGGCAGGCACTGGGGCACGAGGCACACGCAGCTCGCAGGTCTGCAGCTGCACTGGGAAATTCAGAAAGGCACGTGAAACACCCCAAAACAGCTGCCTAGCAGATAGATCAAATCCCATAAATTGTGCAGCAGGAGCGAGGGAAGGAGATGAACCATTGCTGGTAGGGTTCAAGTTGCTGATTCATTTCCTTTTTTCATTTCTATTTATTGTATTTTCTTATGTATTTGGAATGTAATCGCTCCAGATAATTTCATTATGAAACAGCAGCGCAGTCAATCAAGCGAAATCAAACGCAACCCATGATTTGGGTTCTGAACCAAATTTTCCCAAGACTGTGAACTTAGGGTCCCACTTCAGGGAGATCATTAATTTAGACATTAGATTTGTCCTTGAACACTGATGTCAAATTGGAGTTTCCTGGAAAATGCCACAAAAAGTCTGCAGCCTGAAAAATAAGGTAAATTAACTGAAAGTAAAACTGCTTTCTCTTAAAGCAGAAAAATTTCTTTGCTTCATTCGTGCTTTGTGCTTGTAATTTTAATTTCCTGCTTTCCAAACAAACTGTGTTATCAGAGTTTTGAGTCTACTGTGCGTGGTTGTTTGTGATGAAGATAACACTTCCTGACCATACACTTGACTGCAACAAAATAACTAAAGCCAATAAATCTGAATAAGGAGAAAATTAATGATGTTATTTACTGCTTCTCATTAAGGGCATTAAACCAGATGTGCATCAAGGAAGAAAAAAGATTAATTAATAGAGGCCAACAAGTGCAACATTTAAAATGAAAGCAATTTTAAAAATGTTTCGTTGCAAATAGCTTATAATGGAATATTTAATTTAAAAAAAAGGCAACCAATTAGAAAAGCATGGAAAAAAATTAAATTAAATTACAATCAACCTGACGACTTCCAGCAATTAAAAGCCTAAACTGTAGGTCCCATCTGCTTAATAAATATTCCGTCAGAACAGTGTGGGGCAATAATTCAAATGACGTGGGTTTAAGAATTCAGCCATCAGCTTCCTGGCTCTTTCTCAGTGCTCCTCATAGAAGGTATGATCCTTTAAAGAAAAACCAGATATCTATTAATTTGATTTGGATGGCTTTGTTTTAAACAAAGGTTTCAGCTCTCTGGTAGATGCCGGGGTGGTCTTAGGGAAGATATCGAGCTCCACCTCTTTATTATTTAGAATAACTTTCCTGAGGGAAGCAGAATGAAGTTAAATCATGGAATAGGTGAGTCTGCAGTGGCCCTTTTGTAGGTGGTAACTGATAACTTGGACAAGTTGGTGTCTGCAGGCAATTGGTGCAATAGAATTGGGCCATATTTGAGAAGTAAAAGGAACAGCAGCTCTTCCCTGAGGCCTGCATTAGTTGTGGAAATCCATTTCTTCCTGAGGGTAAGCCTGCAATAATCAGAAAGTTTCAGGCTATTTTACTCAAAGTTTTCTGTTTATGTTTTTTTCCCCTCTTCCCTGACCTTGGACAGGAGGTTGGAGTCAATTGAGTGTATTCTTTTCCACTGTGAATCCTTCAGTGCTGAGGAAATCTGGTTTGGTCAAGGTTTTCAAAATTTTTGGTTGCATTTTTCAACTTTTCATTCCATGTCTGTTTTCTGATTTGACCTGGCAGAATTATGGCATTAAAATTTCCACAGTGAGAGAGTTTTTGATGGGGTTGCTTAAAAATCTTCATTAGTGAGGGTTTATACTTTAGAAATTGGTACTGGAAAACGCTCCTCCAGGTAAAGAGTGTCCGTACTTTTCTGTTGTTATCTCTGGAATAATTAAATAATTGCTAACTCTGTTTGCCAAAAGCTTTGGGAGTGCTGCCTGTGCCCCACCAGTGCCAGTGGAAAGCCCAGCACTGACCCTGTGAGCTTTAAACAAACCCCAGCTTCGGGAGAGCATCCCTGCCCATGCAGGCACCAAGAGTGGGCTTGCATTTAACCACAGAAAAATCACTTCATTTGCCATGTCTGAGACTTCCCCCCACATCAAATTCTCCCAAGTTATTATTTGGCTGAATTTTGGGCCTAGGGAAGGACAGAACTCAGCCAGGTTGCAGCTGTTGAAGGTGACAGCAGAACGGTGACACGCTGCTCGGGGCTGTCTCAGTGAATTCCTGCTGGTGTCAAAACCACCACCACGCCTTTCCTTTGCAGCTTCAGCTGGAATGAAACAAATCTCCAAGGTTTGGAGTGTATTTGGAGCTTATTTGGGTAGGAATAAACGCTTTGAAGGAGTAGTTTTGACAGGTAAGGTAACACCACTGAGTATAAGGTATAAGGATGGCTGGAGTTTGTTTTCATTTTCTTCCTTGGGAAGAATAGGGAGAGAGGTTAGGAGGAACAAGGGAGCTTTTAAAAATAACATCTAATATGTGATTCAGTATCCAGCCTCAAATCTTTACTATATATATATATATATATATAATTCAAAGTAAACAAAACTGACATGATTCACAGTGTTCAATAACTGCAGTGCAAGGTCAATTAGCCTCAGTACAAATTGCAAACACTCGCAGACACATAACAGAACCCCTAAAAAAAGCAGCTCCTGGGCAGATTGAGCAACATAACTCACACGTACATGTTTACCAGCACGCTTTATGAGTTCATTCTAAGACTTTCTGAAAAGTTTGGGACCTAGAAGCAGCAACGCCAGAAAAACAATTCACTTGTTTTGAGACTTCCATTGCTTTTCTCACCCCAGTGCCTTGGCAGTGTTTAACCCCTTGGGATCAGACAAAGTGTATTTCAGCTTTCGCCAGACCTTGCAAGTGAGTTAAGGTGGCTTTTTCACCCTATTTCCATGCATTTTCTTCACTTGCACTGCAATTCCCAGCGTGGATTCTCATTTCAGTTTGGATGCCACGTGAGGCGTCGATTGCCACGTGCAATACAATGGCAATTACAGAAATTATTATGGTCCTGCTCCTGGGCTCAAATCTCAGGAATCCAAGAGCAAGGGCAGAAAATACATGATTTTTGCTGGTTTGCTGGTTTTATTGACCGTGACTAGGCAACACAGTGCTTGGAAGGATGGGAGATTACTCTTTCAGTCTTAATTTTGGTCAGAACCCAATCATAGCACAGGAGCACTTATGAATGGATGAGCAGCACCAAGCATCAATCTTTGTTAACAGTTTATCAGTAGTAAAAAGTAACCCCATAGTCACAGATTTGAGCTGGAATAATATTGGGATTGAGACTTGCCACAGTGGAAATACAAAAATAAAAGGAATTGCCATTAACATTTAGAGGGAATGAAGAGCATGCATGTCGGCATGACATGGATCCATCAGCCATTGCAGCAGGCATTAATTTAACTTTCTGCAACACTTGGATGACTTGGATAGAAGCCTGGTGTGGAAAATCACATGCACATCAGTTTAACCCTGCCTGCTAAAATGGAATAGCAATTCTTTCCAGCACCTCAATCAGCTCTATCAGGTTATTAAATGCAGGCTGGTGGTGCCAGGAGCTGCTCTGTTGCACAAACTGATACATTTAAAAAATGAACACAATTCATGTCAACATCTATTGGAAATACCCAGAATGGTTTTCCCAGCTATCACTTCTCTGTGGGTTTCTGAATAAGTTTATGGGGGTTTGTTCTGGTTTTGGCAGAAGGGAGTGCACTTTTGAATATCCACATTTTTATGAAAACAGGATTTCAGCCATCCCTGGGGAATAGAACACATCTATTATTCCATCCAGTGTGAGCAAAGCCCGGGGTGTTGTTTATGGCAGAGAGGAAGTAAATGTGAAGTGCTGTGATTTAGGGGCATGAGAGGAGGGGTTGAGGGGTCTGAGGGAATATTTTGTTTTGCAGAATTATTTCAGGGTACAAAGGAGGAGAGGAGCTATTCCAAATGAGTCTAACTGTAGCACTAACTTCCAGTTCTAATTTACTGCACAGTTCAGCTGAATATTCCACTGTGAAGATACCAACGAGCTGGATCTTCATCTTCTTGAAGGCAGTAGAAACACGTGTCCACAAAGGCCAGTGCCCACAGGAGCTGATTTATTTGGTGAGAGAAGGAGAGAAAGAAGTGAAAAAGAGAAGTAAAGAAAATATAAGCAATATTGCCAGATTTTGACCTCTAGGTCAAGTGATTACATGAAAGCCTTGACTATCTATTTTTCTACCTGTATCTCTAATTATCTTTTGCTCATTTAATATGTCTGTGTTTATAACCATGCAAGCCTTAATCTGGAATATTATCATATCATGATCATAAGTTCATGGTACTGGTCAGAAACCAAATTATTGCATTTCAGCATTACGATCACTGTATCTATACACAAACATACCTGCTTTGGATAGAAACCTGACTTAGGGAGTTCTGAATTCTCAGTTTGGTGACAGCTTGATAAGTTTAGGATGAGAGACCCTTTTGGGAGCTGTACCCCATTTAACCAGTGCCTGCTGAAAGACTCTGAGGATCTACCTGTGAGAGGCTCCCAGAGCCTTTTGCTAGCTCAGTCCCAGAAGAAAGTATGCAAAGAAATGCTGAGTACCTCCCAAAACTGGTCTCTGAGACTGACTTCAAAAAGCCATCCCTGAAAGGCCCCTCTGCAAAGCACTGGAAATTCAAAGGGCTGGGGGAGGGAATGAGGCAGGGCAGGAGGAGGGTGTGCAATGCAAACAGAAACGGGAGCAGAAATACAGCCAGGAGGGGAAATTGTGAAAGTGAGAAGAAGTAAATGCTTGATCTTGCTGTGTCAAAGAATAGAGGAGTCAATGAGGAGATCTGAGAATTTCTAAAGACTTCCTAATCTTCAAAGACTTAAAAAATATTAAGGGTTTGGATTTTTTTTTCAGCATTTATAACGTTATATGAGACAGAGCAGATATAAAAAGTGTTCGGGCACGTATAAAATAAAAATATTTAAAATAAAATCAAAACGGTGCTCAAGGTCCTTCTGAAAAGCAGCCTGCCACCCCCAGGTAAGAAGACAAGGCTGAGTTTTATCATCTTATCCAAGATGAATAAAATTGCAGAGTTTAAGCACAGCTGGGTAGCAGTTTAGAGCAGAAGGGCAGTTATTTCCCCTGTGAGAGTGACAACTGTCAAGTGACAGTGACCTGCACAGCCCTGGGAGAGAAGCCAAGCCCAGAACCAGAATGTTCTAACGGAATATCCCCTTGGCACATCAAACAAAGCTGAATCCCTCATTAGCATGCCTTCCCTTCCCTTCTGCCATTGGCATTTCTGATCCCAAGGGAGCTCTAATGAAACAACGCACTGCAAACTGCCCCAGTTTTGTTACTGTTTTTATTGCTAATCCTGTTTTGGAAGGAATTTGTGCTTGACCTTTAACTGGGTAGGTTTACAGTCGGGTCTCAAGGAGCTGACAATTAGCAGCTAATCAATAAAGAGCATCATTGTTTCAGTAGTGCCTTTTCCTGCAAGGTTTAGACTTTTACTGGTCTCCAAATATCTGCAGTTTAGGGTGTATCAATGCCTTGAAGGTGGGCAGAATGCAGAGCAGAAAGCAGCACTGATTCTGTTTGGCTGCCCAGCTCGACCAGTCAGATGAAGGTAGTAAATATTACTTCCAGGTCTATTGACTTATTTTCACCTGCCTTAGAGGGAAACAGGCTTTTCAGACTGTGTTGATGCACTTCATCCTCTGAAATCCAGCCCTGTGTTAGGAAGAGTGAATGTGGACGCTGAATTCATACATATCACATTTTAGAATGAAAATCTTATTGTGGTAAGTGGTAAAAAACTACTTCTGTCCCAAGCAAGCTGTCATCATGTAATCATTGTGTTCAAAAAAGTGCAATGAACAGCACTGGGGGATTTGAGAAGCATCTAGAGCTTGAGCTCATGTGGACTTAATAGAAGTCTAGGGCAGTTTTTGTTTGGCAGGCCCCAAACTCTCAATGACTATGACCTAAATTTCTCTAAGCTGATATTTTGATGGTAATTGTCCCTGGAAAAACCTCCTACTTCAGGAGGTTTCTCTGAGTGCAGAGCTCCCAAAAGGGAAGGAACACTCGAGAACTTGCAATAAGTTCACAGAGCGCTGCTGGTGAGGATAAATAGCTTTGTCTTTAAATTACTTGGTTCGAACCCCTACCAAAATCCTTCCTGCACTGTGGAAATGTCCCTTCCCTCCCACACATGTGAAGCACAGGGTTGATAGATTGTCTTCTATTGGTTTTAAGCCAGCCCATAATTGAACATGGTGTATTGCAGCTTTAGATGAGAGGTCAATCTATTTGCCAAGTAATTGTCTGAAAATTACAGGAACAATAAAACACAAAGTTGTATGGTCTGTAACATACAGGTTCAGGCTGGTAAGAAATGTTTTTGCATTTAATTGACATTTAACGAAATAATTACAAGTCCTTCAGGATAATTAGAATACACACTGTATTTGCAAAGTGCTTAAAATACTAGTTGACCTTTAGTAAGTGTGTTAATCAATAACAAACATATAATTTGCTCTTATGCCAATTAAATGCCTGTGTATTTCATTCAGATGCTTAAAGGTGAAGGTTAAGTCGTGTTAAATCATTGCCCTGTCAGGATGGGCATTTGGCTCTGATGTGCTGCTTCCAGAGAACACAAGCAAAATATCCTCTGAAATGCCCCAGGGATCTGCCTGATCCAGTTTTTAATTTGCAGCAGGGATTTTAGAGCCTTGTACTCCTGTGAGTTGCAGCCATAGAACTCGTTCCCCAGATGCAGAGTTCTGAAGAGGTGATCCCTCTTTTGTCTCTCCAAAAATGTTAATGAACTGAAGGATGTCTGTGCTGAATGCTGCTTCTCCTGCAATGTCTTCCAACATCCAGAAAAATATAACAACCTTGGATATAAGGCATCTTTCACCAGAAAGATGAATATCTTCTCCCAAGATAGAGATATCATGATGTTTTATATGTACTAATGAGTTCATACAATAAAGGTCAGTGTAGAGTCAAAAAATATTTGTGTTGTGTTCTGCTTTTCTGTGACACTTGGTGCACGACCTCAAAAGTAAGAGGTAGAAATGTTTGCCAATTGCAATCAAAAGTTGTAGATTTTCTGCCAGATTTAGTCAGGTAGCTAAAAAGAAGAAAAGGAAAGCAAATGCTATTTTTCTTTCTGCTCTTGTAGGAATTTTTCCAAGTTGTTATCTTTGCAAAAAAATCTATTCCCAACACAAGTGATCTAAGAACAGAACAGCCACTCATACGATGTAAATCAGCATTGCTCCACTAAGCTATAACTGTTCTATTTTGTTCAAGAGCTGATCAAATGTATTTGAGAAAGGAGCAGTAAATTAATATGGCAATTCTCTCTCTTTTTCAAGAGTAATATGCCTCTGACTTTGCATAAAGGTCAATGAAGTGTTAAATTGAGGGTGATTAAATACATAGTGTGAAGGAAATGATTCTAAGGAAGAAGGTATGAATGAGGATGCAATAAAAATAAGATAATCATTGAATGATAAAAACACCTTCTGATGTGCAGAGCCCAAAGCTGTAGTGACACATGTGCAGAGAAAATATCAAACAAAACTTGTTCTCTGCCATGAGATTGAGGTTTCTGTGTAGTCTTATGAAAAGTATTTTGTAATTTTCAGTATTGGCTCTGTACCTGGAACTCACATAGTTAGAAATTTTAAAGAGTCAAGTAACTTAGAACTGCTTTTTAATAATATTATCCCCAGGCCCAGAGCTTCCAGGAGAATTCTTTTTCATAACTATATGTTTATCTAAAGGTTTCTGTTCCTGCTCCTGCTTTTACATTGCTATCACAATGCAACAAGGCAAGATGCTTATCTTTAATTTGCTAAGAACATGCAAATCAGATAGGGTCTTTTCCAAGTGATATGTAAATTACAACCATTATAAAGCAATTTTTTTGTTCCGTTTTGCTGTGGACTAGATTTTACTGAGAAAATAAGGAGCTCTGTGTTGCCTTAAGATCCCAGGGAGTTCCCAGTTGAGACTGAAGCTGTTCTGGTCTACAGGCTCCCACGATGCTCCTTCACGAGGTTATGACAAGGTACAATTCTTCACATTCACTTGTTATATCCATCCTTTACATTCTAAAACATGGCACGGACAAGAAATCAGACCATCAATATCTACATTACCCATGTGAAATAAAGCCTGGTTTTGCAGATATTGTCTTCTGAATAAAACATTGTTCCCAAGTTGTAATCTAATTCCCCAACAGGTAAACAGGGAATCCTGCAACAGAGCTGATGAAACTAAAGTGAGACTCACATCGATAAAAACTGCCCCTAAAATATTCTTGAAGTGGAGTAGTACACCTTGGGTTTAGAATACACACAAGTAGAGATTTATAGCCACTGAGAAGTCGAAGATGAAAAAGTTGAGAGGTTTTATGAGCCCTGAGGCAACAAAATGCCAAGATATCAGTCAGGCCATTTGAAAAGGAAAGCTCAGAAATCACTCTCAAAGAGGGCTGTTGATTTTCCATGTTAATAATTGATAAAATAATGTGCAGACATCTCAGCTGTGGATGTAGCTGCCAAAAGCTGTGAAGCTGCATTAATGTATCCTGCATTGCTTTGATGTGAAGATTTAAAATGGCACATACACATACACCCTGGAAAGTTTTATGCAGAAATAAGCTACTAATGACCCATTGATGAAGAGGTCCCAGTGACTTGATCTTTGTGAATCACTGGTGTGTAAGGTGCAGCACAGTGCTAAGGGTGACGTTCCTCGGTAGAGTGACTTTGCAGTTTCTCTTCCTGCTTCTGAATTGGATCATCATGCATTTGCTTTTTCTGATCTTATGGGAGTCCCATCATTCCTGTTTCCCTAATACAGCTTTGATATATCTGGAAGAATGGGCAGAGCGCAGAAAGAGGAAATACAGTTATCTGCTGGCTGGAAAACTTGCCTGAGGAACTTGGATTTTTTATTTCTTTTTCCACAGCCTGTAAGTTTCCTGTGTGTGGAGGCACCTGGAGGAGCAAACAGAGCTCACATTGATTCCAGCAGCAATTACAGATCACAACCACTGGCAGGATTTGCTGGGCATCCCGTGTGCCCTAAACTCAGGCCTTCTGGCCCTTTGTCACACAGGTGTCACTGGCTGAAATAGCTCTGCTGTTTCCCAGAGTTACACCTGCAGAAAGAGACCCAGCTCTTCTACTGCACTTTGCCACAAGCAAGTGCTACCTCCCCTTGGAGCTGGGGTTACTCTTTTCCACCCTGTGATGTGGCTGAGCCGGAGTTTTCACTTTGCAAGCTCTTTGCAGAGGGCAGGACAGAGAGAGAGCAGCAGCGTGTGGCTGCAGCCTTCCTCTAGCTGGAAAAACTTGGCTTTTCATACACTCGACCCCGCGGACTCCAGGCTGGAAATAGAACACTGGAAGCAGTGTCAAAGCGTACAGATTTACTTTAGATAAAATAAATAAAGAACTAGAGGCCAAGCAGGAAATGTTTTGTCTTCTCTGTCCGTGGTAGCACAGGCAGTGCTTTGACATTTGAGGGATCTGTTTGCTTAGGGCCTGGCAGAGTTTGGGGTCTTGGCAGGTTTTGGGGACTTCAGCTTGTGAAATACTGATGAGATTAAAGCACACGTGTGGGTTTGTTTCTGAGACTGATCTCCTTAATGCCCAAAATGTAATAGAGTAAGGTTGGTGTGTATGCAAACAGGAAGCTTTGCTGACTTTTTAGGTGAATTTACTACAATAAATAAATTCACTTTTTAAGTTGTGACGTTGGCTCATTGGGGCTGTGGGATTTTTGTGTGTGAGCTTTTATCTGGGCGACACAAGCTGAGTAGATGTTTCAATACAGAGTGAACAGAAATAAGCCATTCCTGAGTCCAAATTACCCTTATTTTTAGTATTTACACTGTCCCAAGCTCCAGCACAAATCTATTTTGCAATATAAAAAAGAGTGAAAGCTTCAAATGAAAAGTTTGTTCCCTGCTTTGCATATTAAACTCTAGTTTAAATTCTGCCTTTTCCACATGGCATATATTAAAATAAATGAAAATATATTAGATCTGATTCTCCTCTCAGCAAGACAGATTTCCCAATTGTGCAATTCCAATGCTTGCAATAATGGCTTTGCTAGCTCAAATTGCATAGAAGAAAAGAAAAATCAAATCACAAAATATTTATGTTTAAGACTGTACAGGAGCCTAATGGCTCACAAGGATGACTGAAACAATGTAATAGCCCATAAAGTGTTCTTTGGCACGACTTTTTACTTGTTTGTTTAGTGATCCTGTCGAAATAGAAATATTGGTGGACCTTATAAGGTTTTGGGCTATTGAGAAATGTACAGCAAGTGTCTTTTCAGACCTTCCATGAGGAAAGCATTTATTACAGTTATTTTGGTGACATCCTGTGGAACTGTAAATTATACTGTAGTTATGTCAAAGGCATGCTCAAATAAAATTACAGAAAATAAGGTATAAAACGAAAGGCTCAGCCTCTCTGTCTGTGACTCTGTAGGCTGCTGTGAGAGCTCCTTTATGGCCAGCAGATGTCAATGTGGTGATAAACTGAAGCTCACTGGGAATCCAAACCAAGCCTGGCCACGTTCAGAATGGAGGCAGAGCAACCACTCACATCCCCAGCGCCAGACTCAGCCGTGCTCTCCCAGCCCAGTGGAGCATTCATTTAATTTCTCTGGATAGTTCCTCAAAAATTGGTTTTGTTTGTCCACACAGTCAGCACTGATTTAACTGTAGTTAAAAATGCTTCATAACTCCCATGACGTAGAACATCACTTGGCTTTTCTCTTTCCATTTCTCCTCATCCTCAACTCCTGCAGATTTGATGGGCTTTCCTTTCACCCACGTGCAGAATAATTAATGCAGGCTTTTGTATCCAGTGCGGGTCAGATTTTCTCTCCAGACTGATCCAGAGAGCTCCCTGTTGTGCTGGTTGTTGTGTTACATGTCATTGCAAAGAGTGGCTGTTCCACTGGTGTTAATGATGTAGGAAACAGCAGCACTGAATGGTGGTTAACACTTTGTAGGTGGATAACTTGTCCTCTAATAGTTCTTCTATTTAGTCTTTTGCTGTCATGTTTGAACACTCTATTGATTTTCTTTAAGTTCATCATATTGTTTAGCTCTTTCTTTACTGTACATGATGTTTGAGTATTGCTATATTGATTTCCCAACAAGACATTTTAGTTTCAAAATATTAATGACTGTAAGTAGTGCTACACATGTTTTTTTGTTTCATAAAATCAATCAACAACAGCCAAGGAGCAGAAAACCTTCCTACCCTTCTTGCCTTTCGTTTGGAGTCATTACTCTGGAGCATTGATTAACAGCAGACATCTTCCAGTGAAGAAGATCAAAGTGTCAAAACATCGTTTAGGAAGGTGTTATCTGTGTAGGATGTCTGGAGCTGGGGGGATGGACACCTGTCACCTCAGTGAGGAGCCACTGTACACGAGAGCTCAGAGCTGTTCTGCCACAGATACCCAAGAATTGTGCTGAGAATTGCCACCCGGGCACAGGTTGGAGGGGCTGTAGCAGTGACCATGTGCCTCCCTCCAGCTAAATGGCTTCATGGAGCTGTTTCCAATATTAATGGATAACCTACATTTATCTCAAACTCTGGGGAAAAAAAAAAAAGGGAATTATATTTTGATTTCATCGCCCCACATCTGTGTCTCTCTCCTCAGCAGGGCTCCCGCTTGGCTCAGGCACTTTGTCACCTCCTGGAACTGGAGAAACCCAGTGGACTTTCTGCAGCACTATTCTCTCCCGTGGCTGTTAGCCCTGCACAGGGGCTCTCCAGGGAATAACTGCCAATGAAGAGCCATTAAAGCAGCAGCAGACCCCTCTCTCAATTCTGTTTCTCTTACTGCTGATCTCTGCTTCCTCAGATAAGAAAGTGGTCACGTGCTCAGAACGGAACTGCTCCCTGTTGTTGAATATTTCATACGAGCTCCCTGTTGCAAGATTGATTTTTGCCACAGCTCTCTGACTTTATTTGTTGTCAAGATGCACATGCACATTGTGTTTTCAAAATGTAAATATTAATATTTGCTCTTTTGTCTGTGTTGGAGAGCTCTGACTCTGCCATGTCATGAGCCCTATTTTCTACAAGAATCTGAAACTTGCAAGCAAAGAAAGGTTCGGGTTGAAACTGCTATTCAGTTCAATCCTCTTGAGGAGTCCTCACACCTCCCTTTGTAAGGTTTGCATAAATTCTTAGTCTTAGACCAACATTTGGCAACTCACACAGGGCAGTAAGCACCATAAGTAGATAAAATATACTATAGAAGATACTCAGACTAAAATAAGATTTTTATACTGATTTATCTGCACCAGTAATTGTGCATCTTGAGATTTTTTTTTTTGAACCTGTACAGTATAGTTGTGGTTTAGCATAACAGCATATTTTCATTACAATACAGAAATTTTTGCACAATAGTTTGCCTGACACCAGCTGTCACAAGGGAGTAAACCAGGAGAGCGTCTGTTGCTTCATTTCATGAACATCAGACTCCATTTTTACTAGAGTGTAATAAATGCACTAAGCCTGCAGCCTTGGGAAGTTGGGGAATATGTTTGACTCCAATCACACCCAGCGTATCAGTTTTATTGAATTATTGAAAGCATCACTGGTGGGGATGTGTTTGTTGTACCCACTGTTAACACGAGTGCTGTCCCTTACAATTCAGACTCGGAATGCTGCCTCAGAAGGGAGTGGCACCCTAAGGAAAACCTCCCAAGGAGAGGTTGGTGTGTGACTTTCTGACATAACAACTCAGATATACAGTTTTTGACCCAGATTGCCCATCGTGCTGCTGGTGTCCCTCTGTCCCTGTCCAATGACCCCAAAAGTGTTCTAGATTTTCCAGTGTCCTGCTGCAGGCTTCTAGAAAATACCTTTCCAGGTTTTGTCCTGGCATTTGGCACCAGCAGGAGCTGTTTGTTGTGAAGCCAGGACAGAAGCCTCTGGAGCAGGGAGCTGAGCTCTGGGGGTGCTGAACCAAGGCATCCTGAAGTGCTGCTCTGCCTGAAGGAGCATTCCCAACTTATGGTGCTCCAACGAAGCACAAGCTCATTGGTACTCACGAATTCTCCAATTCTATTTTCGAGGGTGTAGTGTGCAGTTCAGCAGACTCTCCATCTGACACCCACCTTCACTGCACCCAGCTCCAGGGCAGGAGAGGGGGGTGACTCGGGGTCAGGGCAGGACCAGGGGCACAGCAGCTGCCAAAATCATGGAGGTCATCCGGATGAGCCTGCTGAAAACCTGCAGATCAGTTTGCAGCTCACAGTGCTGCTGGTTTGGAGGAGGTTTGCTTTTTAGACAGCTTGTGTGATTGCAAGTGCCATAAATAACCTTCCCTTTCAAAATTAAAAATTGCTCTTTTTTTGCGTTTTTCTCTCTGTTTTGGTGTGGCTGAATGCTCCTCCTGGGTGCTGCCAGCCCAAAAAAAGCTCTTTTCAAACCTGCCAGGGGCTGGGGCATCCACCAACACTTCAGCCCAGCCTGTGCAGCAGTGCTGCCTTCAAGCAGACGTGCACAGCCGAGTGACACCGTGTCACCCACCCTGCAGAAAAGTTATTTACTTGTTTGTCCTCGTTTAGTCCTCAGCTGTTAACCATAGATTATTTTTTTCCTAATAGCTCTGTGGAACCTGGGGGGCAACACCCACTGGGGTCTGTCTGCTGACTTCGATCAAATTTTAGTTCCAAATATATTTACTGTCGCTTCTTTTATATGGGACTTGTAAATCTTTTCATGTAGAAACAGTGTGGAACTAAAGGTCTAAACTCTCCCTTTGATGTCAGTAAGAACTTCCTGCTTGGTTGGATTGCTCTGTAATATTATACATCCACTGGAAATAAAAAAAAAGGCCTTGATAATGGGTTGTTAGAAACTTTATAGGAATTTTTAAATTAAACTTGAAGTGAGCCCAAACTTGAAGATAAGCTGGTATAATCAGCTCTGCTGTAGGCTTGTGGAAATATGCATAAATATGCATAAATGATGAAATCAAAAGTAAAAGTTATCGAGATCTCCCTATTTGTGTGCAACAGGTTTTGTCGTTCAGCTATATGTGTGATTTCAATCTTAAATTAGCTGAGGATGCCATATGGTTTCAGTGTGTATCCAAAACATCGCAGCCCTCGCTGAGGAAATAGTATTAAGGAAATTTTATTCTTGGTTTATTGCAATATTTCTTCTGAGTGGTGAATACATTTGGAGCTGCCCTGGAATGTTGTGCTGTCAGGAATAGGAACAGATAAAGTTGGTCTGTTCCTTGTATATGAGACCCACAAGGGAAAACCCCACAACCCAAAACAACCCATTGTTGTGGGGTGGTGACTGCTCTGTGTTGAACTGATGCCTCTCTCCTGGCCCTCAGCAAGTCTGGGATTTCAGAGATAACCACTGAGAAGTGCACAGGGTATTTATCATTTTCTGATAAGCATGTGTGATAATCATCTCGCCTGGTCAGATCCTTTTGTCTCAACATTTTTAAGGTCATTTCCAGAATCTTTCCATTTTTCAAGGTATGCAGATTTTTATGTAACACCCTAATGTTTTCACATTAAAATTTCATTAATGCATTTATATATTGATCTTCATCATTTTGTGTGTATAATGAGATAAATCCTTGTTTTCCTTCCTTACTGGAAATCCTGGATAGCATCAAGAACACAATCTGGTATCAATTCCCTTGTTCAAAGACATGGTGGTCTCGTGCAGTGCCATAGAGCTTAATGCAGTTCCTAAATTAATGTAGGCTCACTGCAAAAATGCATTAACTGAAGATTTTCCAAAATGCTGATTTCACAGTAATATGAATTGATTAACACTTAAATGAAGGAAATGATAATTCTGTGCATTGGGGCTCTGGTGTTTACACTGCATCATATGCTGTGTGGTTTATGCCATCTCTAACCACTTTCTGTATTTTCTGTTCCTCAGTTTTTTCCTGCACTCCCAAAGAGCTGAATATGCTCTTTCTTATTAAGAGTCAGTATTTCAGCTGTCATCTTTTCATAGGGCAACAGCAAAGGGGAAGAGAGAGAAAAATAAGAGCAATAATAACTTCTTGTATAGCATCTTTCATCTCAGTCTCCAAAGCCAAACATCATTAGTGAGATGGGACTGTTGGTTTTATTTCTGACCCACATCCAGGCTGCCTTTTCTTCTGATCCTACTCGAGGTAATTAGGGAAAGGAGAATAGATAGATGGCCAGGAAGAAGGTAACTCAAATGTTTGCAGGAGCACTGCTGAGTACTTATTTTTTTCCAATTTCCCCTCTCTTGTGAGGTGACTGTCCTTTCCTAGAAATGTCCTTCTGAGTGGGGCATCAAATTCAGAATCTAAGGCATGCTTAGTCATTAAATGCATGCAGGTTATCTTCTAAGAGCCAGGTTCCATCCATTTACTTCCATTTCAGCTTCTGATGTACTTTTCCCATTTAAATGAATACAACATGCTCCCTTCCAGGCCCTAATTAATGAGTGGTTGTTTAGTTTTGTTGTGAGAAGTTGAACAGCCTCTGATCTCGTCTGGAGGATCAGCTGTGATTTCTGCCCCTGTGATGCAGCAAAGCTTACAGAGGTAGCAGAATATTTTGAAATCTTTTGCTCAGTAATATGGTTCTTTCCAGCTCTGAGTCTGCTCGTGTACCAAAATAAATCAGGATGTGTTCAGTCACAGTGATTATGACTTTTCCCCTCACGGCAGTGGATCTACCCCTGTGCTTTCAGCATGGTAATGCAAATTTTTGCATGGAGAAACAGAAGCAGAACATCTTAACTGAATTGATCCTGGCAGATATTCCAAGATAATGATGGTCTTTGAGTCCAGCCCCGACATCTTCACCTCCCTCCTTCTGCTGATAGGAGGAAACACAACTCGTGCTGATCAAACCTGTCCTGTGATGGGACTCTAACTATTGACATTGTCATTATCAATAGTAATTATTGATCCAGTTTGTCAGATTCCCACCTTGCTTTGATTTTACCCAGTGAAATGAGACACAGGGGCTGTCTGCAGGCAATGCAGGTTTGTCTGCCAGCCCTCATGTGCTTTACAGATGGCTTGTGGTTGTTCTTCCAGTGCAGTCCACGTTCTGCAGCCTCTAAATCAGATACTGCTTTTGTTTTGTGCCACATAAGCCTGCACAAAGCCACCTCCACCCTGGCTGCTGGGGTTTTGTGTTCACACAGGACCAGAGCCCTGGTTTCCAGTCTCACTGCTGATCCCACGGCTGTTGTGATGGCAGCAGCAGTGTTTGAAGTTGACATGGCTTAGTATTCATAAGAAGAAACCAAGACAAAAATAATAGGCTCGTGATTTTTTTTATCCCTTTTCAGCCTGATTATATTGGTTTTTTATTCTGCCTGCAGTGAAACAGCAGCCTCAGGCTCTGCTGCAGTCTCTTACCCAGGGAGATAAAATCAAGTATATCAGGAAACCTCAATAATCTCTAATCACAGAACTGCTTCAGACAACTGTTTAAGAATGGCATTGTTTATGTAGACAGTGTCTCTGCAGCTCATTACAAGTTTGTGTGCTCTCTGCAGAGATGCTGATCTTATCTTGCAGCTATCAGAGTGCTGAATCCTCTCTTGTTTGTGGTTTTGATTTCCTTCTCCCTTCTCCTCTTGTGCGAAGTGTGTAAAATCTATATGGTATGGATAATTTCTGGAGGGCTTATGTGTACTGCTCATGCCATCAGGAGATCTCAATCCAGTAGCTGGGGACTGTGATTTTACTGTGGTGTAGGTACAAATTTGAGTTCACATCAGTTTGAAATCTGTGAAAAAAATCAGTGAAATCCTGTGCAAAAAAACCCTCAAACTGTCTTTGCATGTGGGGAGAAGTTTAGTGATAGATTTCCCAAAAAAAAAAATTACAAAAATTCTGCTCCTCCTGAAAATATAATAATAATGGGGAAAAGACAGAGAGGAAAACAACCCAAGAAGGACAAATGGTGCCCCACACAATCACCCAGGGATACCCAGCCCACGCCCAGCAGTGACCAGTGCTCCCCAGGCAGCTGCCCCCAGTTCCTGTGCTGGACAGGGTGCTGCAGGGTCTGGAACACCCCTGTGGCCAGCCTGGGCCAGTTGTCCTGGCCGTGCTCCCTCCTGGCTTCCTGAGCACCTGGCAGAGCCTGAGAGACTGAAAAGTCCTTGACTCAGAGAAGGGGAGCCTCAGCAACGACTACAACATCAGTGTGTTATCCACATGATTCTCATTCTAAACCCAAAACTCAGCTACAGAGAAGAAAATAAATCCCATCCCAGCTTCAAGCAGGACACAGAGTAGCAGTGTACCCTGGTGTGGCTCCTGCTGCGGGTAGAATACAAATACAGAGAATCCAGAAGAGAAATGGGGCTGCTCTGGGATTCTGGAATGTGATCATCTGTTTCTGCTGCTGCACGGGGAAAATAAAATAAATCAGTACAATGTGAACTGGAAGGAAAGTGTGATGGGCATTCTTCAGTTAAAGGAAAGGGTAAAAAAAAATGTGTGAAATCTTTTTGCTATCCAAAAAATGACAGAGAGGATCATTATGAGCAGGGTCTCATATTTCCCCAGTAACTAAATATTGCTTTGGCTTTATTGCTCCGTTGCCTTACAGAGAATGGATTTGTGGTTAGAGGAAACAGTTTTAAAATTGCAACTAGATTACTTTTTTTTTCTTTTTTGACCACAGAACTTTTGATTTAAAAAATGGCTTGAAGCTTAATTCCATTTTTTAAAAGGAGTTCTTTCTTCAGTCAGAATTTTACAGACCTATTTAAACAAAAAGTAGAAATTATAATAAATTATACACTGATGTTAGTTTTGCTCCTCTTTAGCCCCATATTTTTAAATGGAGCTTGAAGGCAAAACTAATTAATGAGAAGACATGTATATGAAATTAGTTCAGAAGTACAGAAATACTGGTGTTGCCTCAAGCAAAGAGCTCTCAACACAATAAGCCAAATATAGACTGTTTTACTGGGAAAATTTAAGTCTTAAATTCAGACCTTCTCCTTCACCCTCCTTCCTTTCAAGTTACCTTGTTCAAGATGAATCGATTGACCAAGATGAAGTTTTCCTGAGTGATTTGCAGTTTGAAGCAGCCAAGTACTTTCAGACTCTCTCTTTTCATTTCCTTAAAGAAGTCTGAGCTTTAAAGGGAATGCTTCTGTCTCAGAGCAGAGGAAGAATAAACCCTTCTGACTTGAGAGTCAGGGAAATGGGCTGAGTGAATCGCCAGGAGCTGGTGAAGGCATTGCTATCACAAGATCCTCGCCCTGTTCAGACCAAATGAAAATGAGATGAGAGAAATCACAAATACTGTGATGCAAACTGTAAAAACTGATAAGGCATAAAGAGTGAAAAGAGCTGATAGGCCAGACTTGCTCCTTCCTTAAATGCTTGTGCTCCCTGGGCTATCAGTATTCTTCTGGAGGTCTGCATGTGTTTTGCAAATTCCTGAGTGACAGTGCCAAGCCTTGAAAGAAACTTTGAGATTTTGGTGGGTTTTGTTTTCACTGGACATAAATCCAGTCATCACTGCATATTTCACCCCATTGGTCAGACAGAACAAAGGGTGCTTTTTTGCAAGCTGGGCCATGTCGCTCTAAGTTGGAATAATGGGAATTGAAAACAACCATGAGCATTTCTCTGGGCTGTGAATATATTGCCTCTTGAAAATGTGAATACAAATTCACTTCTTCATCCCAGATTCTTGTTCCTATGCCAGCAAAACATTTGATATCACAACAGAAAAGAGCATTTTACTTATTTTAGAGCAGGATTGGAATAACTATTTTGTGTTACAAGCAGCACGACCATAACTTAAACTGACAGTGCTAAATACCATGGTAAACCTGAAAACAATTCCTTTGTTGCTTGATAAATTAAACTGACCTAAAATAAGAATTGCATTCCAAAAATGTGTCCAAGCTATTACCATGAATTTGTCCAGAATCCAGCAACGCTTAAGCAGTAGACCAAGTCCTGTTTTCACCCACCTCTGACTTCAGTGGTGTGTTTTTCCAGTAGGTTTCACAAACACAATAGTGAGATTAGGTTAATAAATCTTTCGTATGTGTCTGACTGGATGTTGGGAAGGATGGGATGTGCTTTCCGTAGCTCCTGGTGGCCACGTGCCTGTGGAGTGCAGAGCTCCTGTGCCTCTCTTGGCAGCGCTGCAGCCTGTGCAGGCTGTGCCACTGCGGCCTCCAAGCCCAGGTAAATACTTCATGGCAGCATGCAACAGGGTTTATCAGCCAGTCTGGGGTTACACAGGTGTGGCCAGGTTCTTCCCTGCACTGCCTTCCTGAAGGGCTGGTTTGAGAAGGATCAGCAGCGTGGAGATGCTGAGCTCCCCTGTGCTGGGAGCGCTCCTCGCGAGGCTCCGGTTCCGTTTCTCAGCCCAGCCTGTCTCCGGCACTGAGGTGACCCCTGCAGCAGCCTGGGATTTCCCTGTGAGCGCTCAGACACGTGTCACAGTGTAACACAAAAGAAAAGGGTGGAGAGGAGAGTGGCAGAGCTGCAGCATCCTACGGCCGTGGGAATCAGAGCTTGGAAAAGCTGGGACAGGGCACGATGCGAGCAGGAGCAGAGACAGCACTTGAGCAATGAGCCCTGAGCCCCCAGGCAGCCTAACGTGTGCTGTTCCTGCAGGGGAAGAACGAGACAGGAAAACAACACTGCTTAGAGTGTGCTTTTGTCATCCAGGAACACTTAAGCTGCACGAAATACATTGCATTTGGTATGCCAAGGGCATGAATAACTCCACAGACTGAAAGGAAGCGCATCAGCTTGGATGGTCAGCAGTGCCCAGGCAGCAGGCTCCCCTGTTTTCACTGGGCTTTTACAGAACAGGGAAGGAAGAGATGTCCACATGAGAAAGTGGGTCAGATACCAGTGAGAAAGAACAAAAGGAACAAGAATCAGAGCGCCCACAAGCTGCATCCCATCAGCTCTGAATCTGGGGACAGAATCTGTGTAAGCACAAATGTCACTTTTCTTGCCCTTAACAAAACCTGACAGACCTCCCATGTTGCTGTAAAGGACGCTGGGCTCGTCTGGCAGCTTTGTTAAGTACGGAGCCATAAATGCTGCAGATGACGCCTCAGCTTCTTAAAGTTTGATTTCTGACAGCAGAAAAGTGCTTTTTTCTGTTAAGCAGGGCAGGTCTGTGACCTGGGAAAATCCTTAATCCTGCTGGCGATAGTTCCTTTTAACTGCCTGGGTCTGGCTTAAAATACTCTTTCTGTGAGGAGAGTTTGACAGATGAAAACAAGGCTGCTCCTCGCTTCGGTGTGCCTAGTGAGCTTTCACATTGTTTTGTTTAAAACATGGGAAGCTCTTAGCCTGGAGCTACCTGTCTGTCCTGCATGGAGCAGTGTAAAGGCTTGGCCCACTGCTGTAAAAATAAATAAGGTGCATGTATTTTGTGCTGCAGGTAATGTGGTGTTTTGTATGCAGACCTAGGCCACTCAGGAGGTGCAGCATTATTCCATAGCCCAGCAAGAGAAAAAGCTTAATAAGGCAAAGGAAAAATAGAAACAGCCCAGTAGAAAATACAGGTGGGGAGCTCTTCATCCATCTGCCACAACACAGAAACCCTGGCTGGGCATAATTTAAGGTGTTTTCTCCACTTGCTCCCCACCATGCCTCTCTTAGCCTTTCCTCCCTTGGCAGAGCTGATCCTGCTTCTCCAAATCACCAAAAGGATCTTTAATATTTGTAGAAGACTGGTGTGAGTCTTTCTTGTGCCACAGGCTCCCTGAGCAGACTCCAGGCAGTCAGGGCTGGGGCTCTTCACCCTGACATTCTCCACCCCAGAACCTGAGAGTGGGAAGGGACACCTGAGCAGGTGATCCTTGGAACGTGGCTCTGCTGTTCCCAGTCATGAGCTGGCTGCCTGTTCCCTGCCACTGGCAGGTGCACAATCCTAGCCACAGCACGGCCTGAGGGATAAGCTCCTCACTTTCCACCTCCTATCCTAGAAGGATGTTCGATTTGCAGTGGCTTGTCCCGACCCTGAGCTGTAGATCCTTGTCTTACCACATGACAATTACACAGAGAATTTTAAGTGACAGCTCAGTATTTCCCATGTTCCCTCGTTTTCATTTTGTAATTGCAGAAAACTTATGATCCCATTAGCAAGTTGCTTGTTTGTGGTTTTTTGTCTAGAAGTTGCAGCCTTTTGATGGATGTGTTACGTACACACTGACTGATTAAATATGACAGTAAATGAAAATATATTCAATAATCCAGGCTTGGGATGGCAGCCAAAGTACTCCTGCATAAACCCAAAGAACAACAGAGGGCTTGTGGGTTATACTGGGCCCTGCAGCAGGATCTGCAGTTCAAAGAGTGGCAAGTTCAAAGAATCAGCCCCACAGAGGGGTTTAGTGCAGTCACATCCACCAGGGCTGGCTCGTCTGGCCCTGCAGCTCCAGTGAAAACTCCCTCCTGGCTCCTTCTCAACAAGAGCCTGAATTTTGCCTGGGTTTTTGTTTGGCTGGGTTTTTTCCCTTGAACAAATATGGAAACTAAGGCATGATACACAGGTGAGCCCCAGGACCAGGTGTGATGCTCCCCAGCCCCTACCTTGGGGTCCCACTGCCTCCCATTTCCCCCAGGCTTTCTGTGGTACTGAAGGACTGTTTGTGCTGAACTGTCTCACAATAAAAAGCTACTCGTCCAATTAAATCCTCTGTCTCCCTGGATTAAAGTCATTGTGGAGCTGTTGCTGAAGCCTGTTTACTAACCTTGAGTTGGTACAAAACGTGCAGATCCAGCGAGACCTGTTCTACCACAGAGACCGAGAAAGAAGTGTTAACACTTTCCCTGTCAGGCTTCATGTGCTTCCAATCTATTTTTCTTTCATGCAAGAATAGAGAAATACAAACGCGGGGAAATTGTGATGTCAAATTGTAATCTAAGGTCAAGAGGAGGAAGTTTTCATTGGCTTGTGATATCTTAGCACCTGCATCCTTGCCCCTTCTCCATAATCAGCAGTTTGCAGAAGGCTGTAAACCTTTTCTAAGCAGTTTAAATCTTCCCACGACACTGTTTTACATTTTATTTCCACAGGTCCCAATTTTTTCAAAGCTGTTAAATGTGCATTGTACGTTGAGGGTGATCCCAAAGTTCTCTTCAAGGGATTTATATGCAGGAGTAGCACCTTTTCCTGCTGAAAAGCAGTCACCAGCTGAGGAAAAAAGCACATTATACTCTTGGTTTTTCAGTATTATAGTTTGGAATAAGCAGAGGTTTTGGGTTCAATAAAAAAAGTCATCCAAGGAAAGGGAAAAGAAACTTTAGTCCTTAAGTCAGAATGGCAAACATAGACCCTTTCCATCCTGTTTAAATGGGAGACAGCACCTTCCCTGGCAGCAACCTGGATTTTTTTGACAGACAGATATGCAGATATTTTGAGATGTGCTCCCCTGGCCGGCCCTGGACCATCTCCCCCTCCCTCTGCCCACGCAGCCCTCGGCTGGCACAGGTCTGTCCCCTCCCATCCCTGTGCCCATCCCTGTGCAATCCAAATCACCTCGGCCCCTGGCCTGTGAGGAACAAAGCTCAGGCAGGGCTCAAACGCAGCAGAAAGAGGAGAAAAAGTCATAAAGGGGAATTTAATGGCCCAGCAAACCCTGTTGGGATCCCTGCTGAGACGGGCTGGGTTATTTCAGCCCTAGCAATCACGGCTTTGATGCTTTCCCTGTTGCTGCTCTTGCTGGGGAAAGGTGCAGCTGAGGAAGCCCTGGCTGCCTGGCAGGAGGCTCGTTAGCCAGGGCCAGCCCGTGGCATTTATCCCCCCATCACCTCGTGGTTCTTCTCTCTGCTTGCTCAGAGAGGTTTCTCCATCAACATCAACGTCTCCTGAAGCGCTCATTCATTTTGAATTACTCGACACCCGAGTGTCGCGTTTTCTCCGCGTTGCATCACTAGCCCGATGCTTTTCATTGGAGTTTGATTGAAGAGATGGGACCATCGTAGTTATACACAATTTATTACTTAAAATAAAAAACAAGGCTTCAGTCTCAAAGGTCATGAGATTAAGCAACAAGTCGCCATAACAGAGGATAGTCACGGGTTTCAGGGTTACATGATAATTTATAACTTTCTGGTCCAATAAGCAATTAACACGAAACTTTGTTTTAACTCGATAACCTATCACCTCTAGTGCTTTTTGCTGCAGTGCGTCTGTTCTTCTACCAATCAAGTGCCAGGTCACGTACACCTATGCACTTCTATTATAACATCTAAATTCTTAACTTAAACTATAGAATCACATTACTGTACTTAAAACCCTTCACCAAATCACCCAACACGTATTTTTACTTATAACTATAGGAACACAGGCTTATGATTCCCTTGCTTAAGATCTATATGTCTTGTCATCACATTAACCCTAGCTCCTTCCAAGGCTGTAAATTAAATCCATTATTATCTTCAGAGGTTTTAACCTCTCGGTCTCCAACATCCGAGTGCTGAAAATTTGTTTTGGGTACAGCAGGCTGGTCAAAATGCTGCTGTGGAATAAAAGGCTGCTGACAGGAGTTATGTAATACTGTGTAAAAATTCACCAGTTGTGGCTGCTGTTCTTTCTAGAGGTTCAGTTTTGTGCTTAGTTTTCCTTTGAAAAAGGTTCTAAATCAGTTGCAAAGGTCACTTTATATTAATTTATTGGACCTATTTGCACTTAAACAGGCTAGCCTGGATCTATGGATGCTCACATACTCACGATGTAGCTCTTGAACATAAACATGTGGTTTTGTCAATGATATGTACATTTTAAATAAAATCTGAAAAAATCCCTTAGTTTTCCTGTAAATTGTTGTGTAATACAAGCTGTAAACTTTGTGTCAGAGATTAATTCTTTGTGTTCGTTGGCATGTGGTGAGAGGATGCCTAAATATTTGCAAAGAGTGATATGTCTTTAATATATCCAGTTATTTGTCATTGTTTTGAGTTTTGCAGTCAGATAAAGAGCAGTATGGAATTGTTTTCTGTTGTATCTTGCTTGGCATGAACAAGCTGAAAAAAATCAAACCATAAATATATGATTTTCCATAGAATTCTACCAGCTTGGAATAAAACAAAGACCTTTCTAGACTAGTTCTTCCTGGCCCACCTTACATTAATTAGAGCATTCTGGTTTAGATGTTTCTGTGCTCATAGAGCTCTATCAAACCCACATTATCAGGGTTTTGTTTGACTTTCACTCTAAAGCCCCAATATTTGCAGAGATAAGCATAGGCAAATATTTGACTACAAGCATCACTTTCAGGGTGTGCAGTTTGGTTTCAGTTCAGAAAATGCCTTCCCCTGTTTTATTTTCCAGCAAAGATGTGAAATCTGATAAGATTAAATCTTCTGGTATAGATTTGATGTGTCTTAATAACTTCCAGATCAAATGTTCTCAAATTGCAAATAGATCCTATTTTCCTGTCTCTTTTTCTAAGCCTGCACAGCTTACAGAAGAGCCGGTGTCCCACCAGCTGCCTCTCCTGCATCCCTCTGTAGTTCCCTTTTTATTGCTGCCACTTCTAAGCCACTTGGTGTTACCAAGTGAGGATGAACCACGCTCAGGCTGCAGAGAAATCTGTAATATGAATTGGGAGCAATATTTGGAGCCCAGGTGCACGGAAGGACACAAAGGAAAATAAGAGTAGATTGCCTGTTGCCGCTGTGACTGTAGTAAGTCTTGTTTCAAAAGATTGAGAGGATGGATTTAATATAAACTGCAGAAATACGATGTTTAGAGTGGCAAGTCATCATGAAAATTAGAAAATATATTTAGCCCTTACAAGGACACTGCATTTGGAGTGTTATATTTTTAGACTCTCAGTAAGCCAGGCACACACTGTCTTACACCCCCTGACATTTTCATTATTTGAGGCTGGCAGCGGACATAAATATTATTGCAGAATAGCAAAGCAAAACCCAGCAAAACCAACTCAACTTACCTTTGAGTTTTAATAATTAATATTTATTCATATATGAGGGGAATAATGACGCACTGTTTTACTGTAATTGAGCCAGAACTTCCCGAGAGGCCAAGCCACAAGGTTTTTGGCTGGAGACAGCATTTTAGCAGCAGTGGAAGCCACCCCAGGGACCACAGAGGGAAACCCTGAAGTGCTTGAGAGCATCCCAAGGGCCAGGAATGGATCAGGTATCAAAGCTTATGGATGGGCACAGCCCAGAGGCTTGGTTAATGGATTTTAATGGATTTTTGCATCTCACAGTGGCTGTTTTCCCTGATGTCCATTACTGAAGGGAGCACTCCCTTTAAAGCACCTGAACAGGTGTGCTGTGGGTGTGCTCTGAGCCTGCTCTGCCACCAGCAGCAGCTGCAGGAGGAGGGACTGGGAGCACTGGGAGGCAGGGCTGGCCACAGCAAGGTCTCCATGCAGATACTGAAAACCCAGATCCAGTGGATGTTGTTGGGACACTGTTGGATTTCTCCTGCTTCTCATCTGACTGCATCAGCAGTGATGTCTGGCTACAGGAGCAGCAGAGATATGCAGAATAAAATCCATCTAGCCATTAAGTTCTTTAAAGTTTAATGCAAGAGGAAGTGCACCAACAGGAGCAAATTATAAAAATCACCCATCCCTGACTTTGATGGATGTTCTCCTCACAAACTCACCACACACTGTTTTATGAACTAGGTTATTTGCCTAAGTCATCAGCTTATGATTGATTAGAGAAGCAAAATGAGGACATAATCACTTCTGCATATCTTGCTTACTACAAATAAGAAAGTTTTGTACAACCATTTATTAAAAGCTGATTAGATTAAAACAAATTGTATAGTTGGAGCCCTGACAAATAGTTCTTTTGTACTGAAATACTCGGTGGTTAGGTGGTAATAGCAGAGCAGCCAGTCAGGACTGGCTCCATCTCTGCATCCAAGCGCTGGCACAGGAATTATTTACTACGGGAGTGTCCAGGGGACAACCAGGAAATTCAATTTTTTGTGTCTATTCCATGCCAGCTGCCGATGACATCACTAAAATAATTATTCCTTTGAGAAGTCAGGAAATGTTCTTCCTTGCTGGTTTTTAATAAATGAGAGAGACGTGATTATTGACGTGGAAAAAAAAAATCACAAATTGTAATTTTTCAGAGCTTTGTACTGACAGCAATTTTTTAATGTAGACATCCTTTTTGCAATATAAATTCCAGGTTTGATGAATAAATGCATACATTTTATTAGAGCATGTGGAATAAAATGTTTAATCTGAAATCCATGAATTAATTTGGAACACATTTGTTCCTCTTTCTCAATGTTTTTGCAGGATGTATTTGAGCCCCAAATGTAGAACAAGTACTGAAGCAATATAATATAACTTGTCAATTTTAAGGAAAAAAAGAATATGGTCATGCTAAGCAAAAGAGATTAAACACTATGAAAAATGAAACTATATTGAAGAGGAGCCATAGATTTTAAGAAAAATATTCTCCCAAGGCATCCAAACCTGATTCAACTTAATCTATAACCAGTCCTGAGTAAGAGGGTAAAATTGACTCTTCAACACTATATGAATAAAAAGCATCTTTGGGCAAGGTCCTGTCTTTATCAGTGTCTTATAAACCACTCAATTTACTTTCAAATCTCAGCCTCTCTCTCCTCTCTCTCAAACTGTGACTGATGGGGAAATGAGTAAGAGAAGGGCCCAGTTCTTCCTTTGGGAGGACAGATTGAGTCCCTCCTCAGACACTCAGCGTGGGGATGGGCACGGTGTAATGTAATGAGGGATGGGAATTCTCCTCCACCTCCCAGTGAGTGCAGAAATGAGTCACAAATTCCCAAATTACACCCCAGGAACGCAGTCATCTCCAAAATTAACCTGCAGAAACCATCTCATTTCAGCAGATCCACCAAATTCAAATGAATTGCAGTCGTGGCAGGACAGAAATAAGACATGGTGGAGGTATTTCAGCTTGTTTTTTGTTTTTAATAGGGTCTGAAACACTGTGTAAGCAGTCCTGATAGGATGAAGTGTTAATGACTGATTTAGAGTGTCCCTAAATTGAACACATCTTTCACACTGAGATAAAATCACTCTGTTTTAAATAAAAGGGATAATTTAACTTAAGTAGACCTTTTACTCCATAGCATGATGGTGGATTTCTTAGCAAAATCAAGAAATTTACAAGCTCTTCTGGTGATATTTTACCAAGCTCCTCTTTTCTATGAACACATTTGCAGCAGGAAAAGAACATACAGTAGTATGTAGTGAGAACTTGAGTAGTGTTAATTGCATAACCTTATTTGCTGGCTTTAGATGCAGAATGATTTCTAAGCATGTAATTAAACTTACAGGCACTGATGGCTTCTTACTTAAATGGCTTAAAATTAGGCATGTGCTTTTGTTGATTGATAGACTGGTTAACAGCAAGGAACCTGCTTAACCGTAGAGCTGGCTGCAGGCTTGGAATGGCACAGAAAAGGAAATTCTATCTATAAAGATGCTGTGGTCAGGGTGTGTCACAACCCTATTTGTCAGCAGGAAATTATCAATTCAGCTATTGTTTTAGAATTTTTAAAAAGAGTTTTTCTTTTAATAGTGGAGAAAAATACTCAAAGCTTTGTTTGTGTATTTTTAATATATTTATTTCAGCTCTCTGTAGTGTCTGCCTGTTATCCATTATAAAGAATTCCGACTTGTTTCATATGAAAGACAGGCTTATTAATGTCTCAGTGCTGTGTGGCACATCATTAAAGCTCAGATATAGTCACTACCCTGTGCTACAGTGCTTGGGATTATTAATATTTCCAACACCATGAGGACACAGGAGATGTGCCACTGATGCAGGCATTTCTAAGCCCTGTGATGGATTAAAAAAGGGATGCCTGGATACAAAGCATAATAACACTGTCCTGGCCTTTTTTGCAGGCTTCTTTCAACATTCAGGGAGGTTTTTCTGTTGTTCCACCAAGCGTGTGCTAATTAAACCGATGGGAGGACTGAGAGCTAATTGGTGACAGGATGGGTTTCCAGAAGTGCTGTGCTAAAGGCAGCAATGTTAGATTTGCTGCTGAAAACTCAGGGTTTTAAGTTCTGACATGTGAAAGTTCAATAGATCAGAGACTGACCAGGACCTCATCCCCAGAAACTCAGCAGGGAGGCTCTGAGGGGACTGGAAGTTCATCCCAGAGTTTCCAGCAGATGTCCTGCAGAGCAGAGGGGGCAGAACACATGAAGGGGTCTCTCCTTCCCAGGCACACGAACACTCCCTGATCCACAGGGACACTGGGGAAGGCAGATCTGACATCTGAGTGCAGTGGGAATTGTGCAACTGCACCTCCCAGCCCAGGAATCCCTCCCTGGACTCATGTAGGAGAGGCAGGTGCCTGATGCTGGACACAGCACACTGACACAAGCAGCCTCCAAAGCTGAAGATGTTGGGTCACAACGATAATTTTGTACCACTGCGCGGTGCAGTGTGATAGGTACAGATATTTGGTATATACACTTCTGCAATGGGGATCAACACAGTGCTGCAAATGGGAGAAATCCCTGTAAAGAGGGATTTGAGCAGCAGAGTTGATGCCATTCCTCAGCTTAGAGCAGATTTCAGTTCCAGGTTGCTTTAAGCAGGGAAAAGTGGTTGCAATGAGGTTTATAACTCTGTTGGATATTACTCCTAGAGCAGATGAGATAACCAGAGGGTTGGGTGTTGTGCTGGTGTGTCCCTGCCTGGGCCCTGCATGTCCCTTCTGTCAGTGTGACCAAATCCCCTTCTCGTTTTTGGTTTGGCTCAGGAACAGATGAGTCTTTAGTATGATGGAGCAGATTTTTATCACCAGCCAACATGGGAACTTTAGTTCAGTGTCTGGCTCATTGAACTCTTCTTTGGTACTACACAATGGTTTTATAATTATTATTGACTGAATTGTCCTTTTCAGTACTTAACCCCTGGTATTTTGCTGACCAAGGCAGACGTTCCTATCTTTGATATCTGCAAAATACACCTGGAGTTTTCTATATTCTCCCCTTGCTGCAGAACAAACTTTGGTTATGGAAGTTTCATGTGTAAAATGAATGAGAGAGTGACCTTGCTAGGAAAGGGTAGTGTGGAGTGGAGAGAGAGGAGAGCCCTGAGACACTGGAACTGGAATTTGGTCACACCTTCTTCTGCACCAGCTTCTTTTCTTGCATTTTGCAGAGTTTAGAAAGGAACAGAATATACATTCTCTCTTCTGAGCCTTACATGTTGTCTTGCCAATAATCCCTCTTTTATTGATGCATTTTAACGATTCAATTAAACTTCATGATTGGCATTTTTTATTCCCCCTGCATAGAGGCTGGCAGGGCTGTATTCTCAGGTGGCTGATTCTGCCTGAGCCCTGTAGTGCTATAGTTTTGAAGTCTGTGGATTTTTGTTGTTTTCTAGGAGAAAAAAATCACCCTCCTGTAATGGCAGATTTTAAAATTATTATTATTATAAATTATTTTTGTTATAGCACAATAATTTCTTTTTAATTGAACACTGTTGTTTTGTCATGGGACTGAGTCCTCCTACCACTGTAAAGGGAAATGGCACCACTTTCCAAAAACCTCTTTGGGAGGAGCTGCCCCAAACAGATTTTGACCAGCACAGAGAGGAAAAGCAGCTCCATAGAACTGGTAGTGGCAATTTTCCATCTCTGTGAGATGAGAGCAAAGCAAGTGGCAGTGAGAGGAGGGCAAGAGCAGTGCCATGGGACAAGCCATGCACTGTCCCACCTTGCCATCCTTGTGCAGGGAGCACTTTTGTCTCCCTGTTTGAGACAGCCCAGCATCCTCAGAGGAACTGTTCACCTCTGGCAAGGGATGACATCTGGGCCTCTGAGGGCCCTTGATTAAGGAGAACATTGCAAGAAGTGGGTTTGAACTCAGAGATTCTCATTAAGCTTCTCACTGTTTTACTTCTCCCTCTGCAAAATGAGTCCTTTCCTAGTGGCCCACGTACCCAGTGCTTCAGAGAAACCCAGAGCACTTTGGCACCTGGCCCCCATTGACTTTGCACCTCAGTTATGGTGTGGGTTAATCCAGGCCATTTCATGAGCACTGCAAAAGCAATCAGCTCCCCAGATCAGCTGCTGGTGCTGCTGCCTGTGTTTATTGACTGGTGACAGCTTCAGAACTGTTATCTGTCATGATTCCTGCAGCTCAGCAGGTAGTAAACATTCTCTTTGCTATAGCATATTGAACAAAATTGGTATGCAAGTCTATTAGCAAAGCTTGTAAACACTTGACTAAACTATGTGGCTCAATTAGCAAAGAATAATGGGGCAATAAGTAAAGTGTGTGCAATTTTATCAACTCTTTTCAGCTCAGTGACGTCTACAGAATTATCAGGAAAGCATAAAGAGCAATTGTCAGTATATCTCACTGAATCCTTGCGTATTACCTTTGACTAAATCACAAAGGTATGTCAGAAAATCAGAAAAAAATTATTAACAGGATCAGCACAAAACGCAGCACAGTCAGGTGCATTTGTTCATTATTTAGCAAACGTGTGTGCCTTGGTTGATTAAGAATATTAAAGTGTGACATCTGAAGTGTGCTATTCAATTATTGAAACAGCAAGGTTGATCACTAACAGACAGTACACAAACAGCTCCTTCATGTATATGTACAACGCAATTTTTGAATTATGGAAATATGAGCGCATTTGAAAGAGTGCTTTACAATCAGCACATGAAATGGGTGCTGCCAGGAACTTCTCTATTGGATCCGAGCTCAGCTTGGCCTAAGGTTCAGGCAAACATTTGAAGACTAACATTTTGATTCAGCTGTAGCAAAGCACAGCCAGCTGCCCTAAGCATTTCATTTTCTGCCAACATTTTCAGTTGCTTTTACACCTGGTTCATTCAACAGCTTCATTTCTTGTTTTTATGCCGTGGATGAAAATGAAAATGAAATCTGCAGGCAAAACCTGTGATATATAAAGCTCTATTCCTTCTTGTGCTGATGCAGAATTGCTCTTTAAAGAGCTGTGTTGCAGTTCTGTGCTGCATTATCAGAGGTCTGATGTTCTCAGCAGACTGGGCCTGCTGCAATGAAGCTTAGGGGTGTGCCAAGAAAACCAAAGGAGAAAGGAATGTGTCCACCAGCACAAGTCCTGCAGAACACTTGGCTCCCTGCAGGATGCTGCACCCCGAGCTTCTGACAGAGGGATTATATTCCCTTTTCCCTCCCACCAACAGGAAATCAGTACCTGACTTTCCCTTTATTAAAGATCTTGATGCCAGCTCAGCTGTGGGTAGATCTGTGACGAATCTCTCTGGAAGCACGGATCAAAAGAAAGAATGAAGGTGGCACCTGTATTTTCTGCCTCCCACAAGGAATAGTCAGTAGAAGGCTGTTCTTGGTGCTCAGAGAAGAAGCTGCTTTGGCAGCCTGAAGACCACCCTCTCCAGTATTGTGCATGTCTCAGCTGCCACTGTAAGATCAAGAGAAGAAACACAATCAAAGGGACAGTTTGGGTTTAGTCTTTGACCTCTTCAAAAATAAAAATCAGGGTCTGGTGTAATGTAAAAGTTGTCGGTGTATAAAAACCTCTCAGGACTGATGGAGACTTTTGCAATATCTGTAGCAGCAAAAGATGTATTGATGGTATCGAGAATTTTGACTTTAGGACATTCAAAGATCTGCATCATTAAAGGATTATTAGCCATGAGGTAACTGGAGACTTTTGCTCCCCTTTAGTTCCTCTCCCCACTTTCCTGCCAGCCTTACCTGGCTCAAGAGCTGGAGAGTGTCACTCCCAAAAAGAGCAGCAGCATCAGACAGTAATATCAGATGGGTTGGGATCTGTATTTTCTGTCCCACTCGTCTCATGCTCATCCCTCCCAGCCCATTTCCCTCTCCAGGAACAGAGAGCTCACAGACAAGCTGGCAAATCACCTTAGCTGCCCAAAGCCTGGCCCAGCAGCAGCCCAGCAGCCCTTAGGACTTTAGTCTGAGTTTCAGCTTCCTGAGGGAGCCAAGTCATCCCTGGCATGGCATTTCAGGTGGAAATAAAGCAGAGAAACTGAGAGAGCACCATGTTCAGACCTCGTTCACTCACCCTGCACTTGCAGAGAAGCCATTTCCAGTGGCGCCATCACTAAGGAAATCAGGAACACTGTTTCTTGGGCCCTAAAGTGGGGTGAATTTAACTCCTACTCGTTCATCAGCTGAAGTGTCAGGTAGCAAATGTTACCTGTTTACATGCTCTCTTCCCATTTGGTTGAGCTATGTGGCACACTCAATGTGAACATTTCAGTTATCCAAGCTTTTGCTCAGCAAAATCAAGGCTGCTATCCCCAGCCAGGGCCGGGGTCTGTCATGCTGAATTAGGTGACTGTATTTCTTGTGACAAAGAGAACAAGATTCCTTAAGGACACAATAAACAGGCAGCGAGACCTCTGGAGCACCATGGATCTTCAGCCTGGGGGGCTTTTTCCATCCTGAAGCCATTAAGTGTGGCATTAACTACAGCATATGAATGGGTTGCACAGATTATAGCCATAGGAGGTACTGGGAACATGCCCCCTCTTCCATTGTTTGCAGAAATGCACTCCTGTTGTGAGGATTTATGTTTTCATTACAGAACAATTCCCATAATAACAGCCATTGAATAAGGATGCCTAATGTGGAGTACAGCAGGAAAAAAAAATAGAACCACGCTACGAGTAATAAGTTTTGATTGAATGAATGGCTACTTTATAAACTTTCATTACTGTGATTTGGTCTGAGGGAAATAGCAGCCTGTCAGGTTTTTTCCAATGGAGAATTTAATCAACAGAAAATGACGCATTAGGAGGATGAAAAGGCTGCTGGCATCATTCTGCTGGACCTCACAGCTTTCCTCTGCCTTTCCCTGCCTTTAACAACTTGAGGTTTTGGGATCCTGCCCCCTTTTCCTTGGGCTGCTGCTGGGACTTTTGTTGGGAGCTTTCACAGAGCCTGCAGAAGATCTTCAGAACTTTTTTCACCCCCCTCCCGCAGAATGTGGCGTTCAGTCACCCCCAAGACGTGGAGCCTGGCGCTCCTGGGTGAGCAGCACTGTCCCCGTCACTAAACCCTGCTGGACACGGAGCTGTCCAAGGTCAGGCTGGGTTTATGGCCGTGCTGGAGTCTCCAGAGCATGTTCAGTTCCTTTCCTAGCCCAGTGGTGCTTGGCCGTGCTCAGTCTCTGTCTCTGTGAAGGACAGAAGTGTTTTTGCTGGGAAATTCATCAGCACAGTGTCATTTTTAGTAGAGCTATGACTTTGAAATAGTATTGAAACATCACTGTAACTCCGCAATCTGCTTGTTTTTCCACTACAATTTAAAATTTTCTAGCAATAATATATAATGCTAGTCGAGTTCTATTTTCTTTATGCAATATTTTGATCAATAGAGGGTTTTTCTCTTGTTAAGACATCTAATTGCCAGGTAGGTTTTTGAGGATCACATTTTATCCCTCTGATTCAACAACACTTTCATCCCCCTCTCTTCTTTATTCTTTCTTTCCAGAAAAGAAGAAATCACAAAGTTTAACCAGGTCCTTTATCTTTCCATTTCCTCTAGTTTGAGCGAAGTGGAAACATGAAAAAAAAAATAAATTCAAACCAGAGGAAGTCTCAGGTATTCCCTCAACTGAAAGAGACCTTGTAATACACATTGGCAGAACATATGAGTGATATCTGTGTACATGCTGGGTTTTTATCTTTATTTTTCTCTTAGCAATTCTACTACTTATATTCTGCCTATCTTTTCTGTTTGTATTTCATCACAGGCTCAGTCATCTTTGTTTAAACTTTTTTTCCTATGATTTTCTTCTTTTCCCCATTTTTCTTCTGGTTGAAAACTCTGATTTTACTCACGGCATTAAAGCATTTTGAAGGAAATCTTCCATATCTGCCCCAATTCTAAATTCTCATAGCAATTTGCTGGTAAATTTGTCTTTCATTTAAGTTGCTAAATGGTTTCTTTTCCCTTCTGTGGCACTGTCATTTTTTTCCAATTATCCATCAGTTTCAGTATTTCTGTGCTTTAGAGATGAACAATAACAACTTCAGGCAGTGTGCTGTATTAAATTATTTATTCTGCTCTCCTTATCAGGAGCCTGGTAGTCTACAAACTCAGAAACGTACGAGACAGACAACCAAGGCTTGGAAATTTAGACTCAGAGTGCTTTTGATCTTAGAACTGTGGATTGAAACACACGAAAACAAGGGACCATTCAGATAAATTTACCATTTAAGAAGTTTTTGGATTAATTTATTGGAGAATCTTCAGCTGGTTATCACAGCACCCTCCAAAGAGCATTTCTAGAATTCCACTCTTACAGGCTCCTCACGGGTTTTGGCCAGACTCAACATGCTTTTCCAAATTACCCTTTATAAACCAGCTCCTCCCATTATTCGAATTACTGATAGCTAGCTTCGCCCTGTTTATATTAATCACAGATATGATTAATCTACATTATTCTAAATTATTGATATCAATTAGTAAAGCACCACTGCAGCAAAGCAACACAGTGAGGCACATTGTAAGTGAAAAGCTCCAGTTTGGGTGGCGAGTTCTACCCTGCCAGTGGATGTCACCTAACACGTATTGCAGTGGCTGCCAGCATCAATTCAACACTTCATATGTGCTCCTGCTGAGATCTGTGTCATCTGGGGACAAATCCACGAGCGTGTCACAGCTCGAAGTCTGTTTGGCTGCCTGGAATAGCCTGTAACTCAAATTCTTCCTCGTCTCTGGCAAGAAGTCCTCATCAGGCAGGCAAATCTGTGCAAATCTGGTCTCTGACGTCAAGAAATCCCAGACTTTGGGTACCCCTCTCAGCACACAGGGCAGCTCCTGTGCTGCTGGAGGCTGCAGCTGCTCAGCTGAAGTAAAATATTGAAGGCACTCATTATGTAGTTGCTCACCTGTTGGGTCCATGACCCTCTCAGTCACTGCCTTTCTTTATCTGCCTCTCTGGTTGAAGCAGCGGGGGAGATCCTGCAGGCTCGCAGCTGGAGCTGAGCTCTTCATGCTCCTGTTGCATATGGATCAGGGAATGATGCTGCAGCTCTGCCTCCAGCTCTGCAATTTACCACTTGCGTGGGAAAATAGCCCTGTGCTCCAGCTGTACCGTTCTATAAAAGAGTCAGGGGTTTGTATTGACTCCCACTTTTCATGAAAATTGCACATAGACCCTAAATAAAATAAAATTTGTTATTAAGATTCAAAACTTTTAACCAGGCCAAATACAGAAAAATCTACGGTTTTCCCCTGGATAGTTTTGTCTGCTTATAGACCTGAGTGAGAGATACAAACTGATCTCTCCACATGCTTTTGGTAAGTCCCTGACTAACCTAAGATCTGAGTAACCTTTTGAGGGCACCATTCTGGCACTGGTGACAGAGGAATGATGTGTTCCAGTGGGATGTGTGCAAATTCAATTCAAACCTCTCCAAGCAGGACAGGAATTAAATGTACCACATAGCAGAGGAACTTTTTAACCTGTGGCTACTAAGCCTTTCTTCCATGACTATCTGTCGCATCATCTAAAGAAAAATCCTGAAAGACCTCTCTTGTTTTTCATTTTTTGAAAAAAACCCCTAAATTTCCAGGTTCACATTGCTGACAAAGCATCTCCTTTATTTTCAATCCCCCCTCACAGCCTCAGCACAAGCAGTGCTTTCCTGATCAATACATTTATTTTCCGGAGCAGCTTTGACACGCAGAACTAGCTGAAACAGAGCTGTACTTTAGCACCTTCTAAGACACCCCTGTCAAGTTAGGATTTAGGGAGGATCAGGAAGTCTGTATGAATGTTGCTAAATTGAAATTGTGCTGAGAGAAGGAACCACATTTCCATGCGCCGCAGTCGAAGTTTTCACATTAATCAACTAAAGGCATGTGAAAATTGTGTTTTGTGCTTCTTGGATGGTCCCAAGAAACACAAAACACAAAGCTACATCTCCATCTATGTCTGGCCAGGCCACAGGGCATGTTTGACAATCCTCATGGAGTTTAACCTTCTGTGTGTTAAGTGAGAAGTTCTCTGCTGCAATGGCAAGATCCTGTCCTGGCTCTGCAGTTTCCTTCGCAGAGACAGCTCCACTCAGCCTGCACTTCTGGAGTGCTGCAGTGTAAATAAAACACCTACAAGGAGAGATAGAAAAGTTGGGGTTGTATCCCGTATCCGCTTGCACTGTCAGGCTTCTCGTGAGAGGTTTCACACTGGTTTGGTTTTGAGAGTCTCTGCTTGGGCTGTGCTGGATAACAACGTGCTTGAGACACCTCTGTCATGTAGGACAAAGCTCTTCCAGCAGGAATGGCTCATCTTTCTCAATGGCATTTCCATCTCTTTTTTTGAAGCATAGGATTTAAACCCATCCTTCAAACACTTGGAAAGAATTTCACTGGCATTTGATGAGTGTACCTTTATGTGCTGGAAGGATTTTTACTGCGGGGTGGCTTTAGGGTCCTTTTCAAACCTGGAACCTGAGGGCTGCTGCTGCTGGGGCTGAGGCAGGTGAAGACATCAATGCAGCTGAACCTCCTCTGCGTGAGCTCCTTCCCAAATCCTCACCCTGCTTGGAAACACCCTCTCCTACGAAGCACTGAGGATGTAAAATCACTTTACAGAATTTGGTCAAAACCCATTTGTTTCAGAGTGTCGTTGCTGAGCTGTGGCAGCGATGCCATAATTCAGAGCGACTTGGTGTTCATGTGGACACAGCAGCTGTGACAAAACAGGTTTTTCTGTGTAGACACAGATGGAGATGGGAGCCTTCGGAGTCGTGAGCACAGAACAGAAAACTGAGCCTGTGCTCAGGCAGGTGGGGTGAGGATGGGCAGAGCAAATCATTCCCCTGGGGCATGGCTGCTCCTTTCATGAGCTGCTGCTGGGGTGACAGAGCCCCAACAGCCTCCAGCAAGCTCAGCTCAGCCCGAGAAGGCAGATTTCTGTGGGTAGAAGCCATCTCTGTTCATCCCATGTCCTCATGTGTTTAGTGTTAGGGGAGCAAGAACAAGATTTACATGATGAAGCTTTGCCAGGGACAAGTCAAGTTCAAGTTAAAATTAGTTACAAAGTACTTCGTAACACCTTCCCTTTACCATCCTTGGGCCAAGTAACACAACTGTACAAATTATCATAATCCATGTCCAAATTATTTCCATGGCAAAGAAAATCTCCGTGCAGCCGTGTCCTGAAATACATACCAGTTTTGCTGGTAGAACCTTCCCTCTAAAACAAGCCTTTGGAAAGTTTGGTTGGTTTGTTTCGACTTCTGCTTTTTCAAGGAGATTTCTTCCTTCCTGGAAAGCATTGGGTACTTTGTAGGGGTGTTCCTGTGTGTATCAGCAGCTCCTGAATACAGGACTTTGACAACCTATGCACTTTCTTAAAATATATACTCTGACTCTTTCTCACCTCCTACATCAATCTCCTTGGTGACAGAGTGACACCAGGCCCCTTGGTGCTCTTATCCTGGCCTTTTCTTCTTTCAAAGGATTTGGAGCTTCCCCCTTCTTTATCCTTTGTGCACTCATCTCATTCATTGGTCTCTGTTTTCTGTGTTTGATGATTTATTGATAAATAAAATGTGTCGTGATTCTCTATACAGTCTTGATCCTCAACCAAAACACCACAAAGCTCAGTAAAAATCCAAGCCACAAGGAATAAACCCAGGAGATGGGAGCAGACAATAAGAATGGAGAAGGGAATATTCTAATAATATTTTTTTCCTAAACACTATTTCCTCGTGCATTTATATGAGGTTTTCTAGACCCAATTCCAAACATTTCTGTTTCAATTACAAATGGCTGAAATTCCCTTTTCCGTTGGCCTGAATGTAGACATATGAATATTCAAAAAATGTGTCTGCATTTCTTTCTCTGCTATTTAATTAATGGATGATCAGGGTCATAATCTGTCAATCAGATTCAAATCTTTACCAAAAAAAAAAAAAAAAAAAAGAGATTTTCACAGCAACAGAAATGGTGAAATATCCAAGCTTTTAAATGAGCCCCTCTGTGCAAGCTCTGTAATAAACACACCTTCAACATATTCTGACCTCTTCATTTTTCATTGCAAAGATTAATAATAGGTAGCTTAGCAACGATGCTGTATTGTCAGCACATGTTGGGGACTTGGCAGCATTCAAGGTCGATCTGCAATAAGCTTAGATTGAATGCCATTAGCTAGATGCCACTTTGCCTCTGGATTTTATTGCTAAATTTTTATTCCAGGAAGGGGAGGAAATACCACACCGAAACTGTTCATATTTGGACCACAGCAGAAAGGTCTGGATCACTGGCATGGCTCGTGTGTTGTAAAAGCCCTGTATTAAATTGTATTTTAACCATTTGAAAACGGAATCTACTTGGGGTAATTTCCACATGGAGTAGTCATTAAACTGCCTGGAGTTATGAATGCAATGGTCATTGGTTTGATTCACAAGAATAAGGGTTCAAATGACAACTCTGAGCCTGGAGAATCAGGTACATTTGGTTATCTGTTGGCTGACTCCTCCGGGAAAGCCAGATCCACAAGATGATATTCGTGCCTAAAATAGGGATGATATAACTGCATCCAAAACTTTTAAATACAAAATCCCTCTTTAGCGACTGCACAAAAAGAGCCATCAAATAAAACCTCTCTGTGGGTGTTTGGGCAATGAGGGGTTTTGCTGAGAAGGGACAAAAATTAAACTCTGTCTATAGCTCTTAGACCTGCAAAAATCTGAAACGAGGGGCTCATGCAGTCAGCTCCTTCTCATGGCTACAGGAGAGACAGGAAGAACATCCTTGGTGCATGGTCTTCCCCCTCACAATATTTGATTAAGCCAGCAGTAAACTTCCGTGGCCTTTTGAGGGCAGAGGGATCTCACCCCAAATTTGATCAGTTAAGGCTGAAAAATGAACAAAACTCTGGGAAGTGCTATGGATTGAACCTTTGAGGATTGCCAGGCACGAAGTTTTAAAGCTGCTGTGACCAATCAGACAGGCAGAGCTGTGTGATTCTGGGGGAGTTTTTAGAGTACTAAATAACACAAGACAAAAGGCTTGGAAATTTCTTCCTGAAGCTTCAGAACGCTGTAATTCTTAATATCTGTCCCCTGGTTAATCCTTACCCAGTGATAGCATGAGTTCAATAATTTCCTACCGTTTTGGAAAAGCTGCAATTGCTCATTCATTTTTACTGCTACGTAGGCTCAGACATGCCTGTCTCTGCCTCAGCATTGCCCTTTCCCCAAATGCCTGGTTTTGCAGCTTTTCATGGGACAATCTGGCTCAATAGCAGAGTCAGACATGGATGGGGAGAACAACAAACCCATTCTGGAGCAGGTTTTCAAACCGTGACACGAGAAGCAGGTGGCCCATGACCCTTGAGATAACAAGTGTTAGCTGATTTCCTTAAACTAACTCAGTTTTCCCCTGTAATTTCCATGTTTCCAGTGTAAGGAATCAATTACCAGTGGAAAAAATGAAGAATTATGGCAATAAAAAAAAGAGGAAAAAGTCAGATCAATGCCCCATTTAGTGTTCCTGCTAGCACACGGTTAATGGCATGATTGAATTTTTCTTTCCCTTGAAAATGTTTATACTCAGTAAAATGTCATTTCTTGTGCTTGAGATTAGAGAAAATGCAATTAGAAATCCAGATCTGATGCATAATTTTCTAATAAAGTCAACTTTTCCCACTGTTCCTATACTACAGCCATCTCTATTTCTCATTAGGCTCTGGCATCACTAGTTAGGAGTAAAGCATTCAGAAGTAAATCAACAGACCTGAGAAGAATTTTTAATAATTATTCTTTAAAAAGATACCAAAAGTTAAATTATTCAGTCATATAAGGCTTTTTTGCTTTAATTTCTATTTCAGATTTTTTTAAAAAATTCAACTGCCCCCTCTTTTTCCTTCACATCCATTAATCTGTACGCTGGGTAGTCTGTCCCAAGTGCATTTATCATAAATAGGTTTTCTGAAATCGTTATCACCAAAAGAAAATCAAATCAAAGTTTATTCCAGCTACTCATGTTATATTTCACATTCTGTGTTCCCCAGAGACCAGATTATGAGCTTTGAAGTCTCTCTCTCGAGAAGAAATAGCTTTTCCTGGTTGGCACTCTATCTCGCTTTGCTGGTTTGGAGTCAGGCACACAATAGCAGTTCTTCACTCTCTCTGTGGTGTTTGATGTTTTATGGACAGGGGGAAAAAATCCAAAACTACCAACGTGCAAGCTCCTCTGCTTTGCCTGCAGGTGCAGCAGGCCCTGAGAGGAGCACGGGGCAGGGGAGCTGCCTTTGGTCCCATTTAGAGATGCTGTGTGGCACCATCCTCCACCAAACCCAAAAATGCCCATAAAATGTAGGATAATGCTCCAAATTGAATTCCTTGGTTCCACCCCCGGGGAATTGTCCCTGTTGGGTTTGTGCAGGTTGTTGTGCCGATGTGTTTGTCACCTGAGGATGCTCTGTTCTGTTAAAATGCCCGTGGTGCTTCTTCCCACTTGGAATTTTGTTCACTTTGTGTTTAAGTTTAGTGGAGTGGGGCCCCTTGGTCTTTCAAGGGAATTCCCTGGTACTCTGAGGCCTGGGGCTCCTGCACAGAGGGGCTTCTACTGCTGGTAATTGTTAAATCAGAGGATTTTTAAAGAGTACTCATTTTTAATTGGCTCCTCCCACAGATGCCATTTGGTTTGTTCCATTTAATTGTATCTAACAAAGCTCTCTCTCTGTGATTTGATAGTGCATTTGCACTTGTGAAACCTAAGGCTCATTATACCCATTAGGAAGTGAAAATATGTGATAAAAACGTGAATTCATCTGCTTTTCTCTTTTGTAATGTGTGTTTTGCACCTCTCCAAAGGAATACATTCAACATGCCTTGCTCATTTTTGCTTTTGCTTTAGTCCCTTGCACCGTAATTCCTTATTAAAATACTGAATTAGGGAGTTAATCGGGACACACAGGGCCTTACACCTTTAGGTCTCTTCTCCTCCTGTGCAGATTACCAGTGCTGAAGGAGATTGCCCCTGTAAAGGATATTTAGTGCCCCTTTTCCTGTGAATTCTGTTGGATTATCTGCCCCGTCTGTGACAGGTATGAAGTGCCTTCTCCACAGAACCCAGGAGGTCACATCACTTCTTGCTTATTATCCAAACCAACAAATCAGTGAATAACCTGAACTGGAATTTTGGTAACAAAGAAAATGTTGGAAACAACAACAACAACAATAAAAACAATAATATCAATAATACAACAAAAATAAAAATGATACCAATGCAGTGGTCTGTGAAATCACTGATGGTAACAGAAGAGTATTGAAAAATAGAATAAATAGGCAGTTACTTTATAACGACACAAACTGTTCTACATTATTTGTATATTACTTCTCCCAGTGTGTTGTGAAAGCAATAGCAAACTAATAGTGATGTATAATACAAAAATAACCCACTGCCAAATGAACATCTGCTTTCAATTAAACAGGTGTACCACAAATTCAGCATATTCATAAGCTTAATTACAGATTGTTACTAGTAGGAAGTAGAAAGATACTCTAATAATTAAACATAGTTGAAGATTATTGTACTCTTTCTTTATAAACTTATTTTGCTTGTTTAAAATAAATTAACTGTTCTCAAATTGATCATCTTGAGGAGTACATCCATAATTTAAACAAAATTTGGGAGTGGAAATAGTTTATCTTTAAGATGCACCTTATTTATTATTTTGAGGTTTTTGATTATTGACCTCAGGTCATCCGTGCAATCAGTGCTTTGCTAGAGGTAACACCAAAAGCTTTCCTCTCCCAAGGTGGTGACTTATCTCCCTTCTCAAACACTGAATATTGAGTGTCAAAAGTTCAGCTTTCACAAATGGAGGCACCTGAAACTGGAATTCCCATCAGCAAACATTGACCTTTCTCGCGTGTGTCTCCCTGAAGGCATTTGACTGAAGAATTCCTACATGAGACAGATATTGACCAGGGATTATGGACTAAAATGTCAGAAGTGCCTGAAAAATTTATTGCCAGTGAGTCTTGGTTTTGATGAGCCAACTTGAGACAACCAAGGAGTCATCATTGCCTGAAAGAGCAAACTGGCAGGGTCTGGGGCAGCATCTGCAAGCTGAGAGAAGATTTACAGAGGAGCAAAGCCAGGCCAACAAACAGGAAAACAGGTAATGTTACAAGCAGTTGGTTTACCCTCCACGTTATTTTGTGGAAGAGATTTGCCCAATATCTTCCTAAGTAGCAGAAATCTCCTGCAGAGCAGTTTTGGCCCAGCCCAGCATCTGTGAGAGTCTTCTTTGCCCACTTTTGAAGAACCAGGTCATTGCTCCCTTGGGTTTTCTGTTGAGTGCTCCCTCCTCTGTACAATACAACTGCTTAAACACTGAAATAAGTAGAGGGTTAGTCAGTTTTTTCTCTCATGGGAAAAAAAAAAAAAAAGGTGTGTGGGGGTCTCTTATCCAGTTTGGAAAGCCAGATTCAGCCAGAATGTAAAACAAGTAGTAAACGTGTTGCTGTTTCATGAAATCGTGGTGGCTTTCCTTGACTTGCCTGTACTTGGGGAGGAAAAAAACCCCATTGTTGATATGGTGTTATTTCATATTTTCCTCCTCTGCTGCCACTAGTTTAATTGACCCCCTACTTCACTGCTGTTCACAGACAGCCCACTTGTGTCTGCTCCTCTGTGGTTTATGCCCCAGCCCTCATCCTCAGCTGCAGAAATTGGCTGACTGCAAAACTGCTGATACAGACCTGTCATGATGTTTTCCTCAGCTTTGTAAATTATGTTTTCCAGGTGAAGGACATTGTGTTAATGAACATTCTGTATGTGCCCGCTTCACTTCAGGCTGTGTTGCCTGAGAGATGTGAAAAGTCAAAGTGAACTTCATACAGTGGAACACAGGCAGGGAGGAAGATAAAAACAACAGCTGAGAACCTCTCCAGTACAAACTGAAAAATAATTAGATTTCCCTCCCAGACCAGCACCCAAATCTTCTTGTTTATATCTTTCTCACCAAGGAATGAGCAGAGGAAAGTCTGTCATTAATTTTCGGATTAAATGAGCCTTAATATCAGCTTCTCCAGCTACTTCTGCTGTGGGGTCACGGCACAGCTCAGGAGGTTCCCGGGGTACTGAGCCGGGCAGCAGCTGAGCTGAGTAGTAAAAACTGTGCTAAGCTCCTCCTCGTCCCTGGACGTTAATGTGGGGAGAACCAGACAAACCTAATTAATTTCTAAACCTCTGTATTTCCTCTAGTTGTTCTCCCACCTCCCCGCAGTTTTCTGTGACATATCCATGTAGCATCTCTCTGTGTTACTCCAGACTTTACACAGTGGAAGAGAAATAGGTTTTCTTTCCTTCCCTCTTGCCCAGTGTACCAGACTTAACTCAAGCAGGAGTAAAAATAAAGAGCAAGTGCATGGAATGCTGCCCTTGTTCATGTAAATCTGAGACAGTCACCAGAATAGATTGAAAATGGAGTTTTCATCCCATAGGCATATCCCTTTAATTTAGAAGCCATACCAAATGTAAAAGGGTTGAGGGAAGCAGAGTTTAAATTTAATGAGATGTTTTAATTTCATAGTTTCGGATTTTGTTTCGCTTCAGTGACTTCAGTGTTTCTGTTGGATGGTACAGCACAGCTGAGACAACGGAAATGAAATGCTGTGATAATGCCACTGAAACTGTGGGAAAAACAAAAAGCTCTCCAACAACATTTTTAATGTTAGAGAATCAAGGCATTATTTTATTCTGGCCAGGATGTGCAAAAGAAATCATTTCATCCACATATTGCCCAGGTTGTGCAGAGAAAATCATTCAATGACACATGCATTTTACTAGACTTTTCACACATTTTATACAGTCAAAACCCATAGAAATTCATTGGTTCAATGTTCAAAATTCATTGGTTCAATGTCCCAAGTTCTCAGTATTTGGTTTTCTATTGGATACGGATTTCTTCACCTCCGATGCTAACTAGGATCTCATTCTTATCTCTCTTTTCTCAGACCAGGTGTCTCTGACCATTGCAGGGGTGATGTCTGGAGCTGATGGTCGTTGAAGGTCATTAATGGTGGTTAATGGTTGTTATCTTTTTTATATCTTCTGTGCTAATCCCAGTCTGTTGATATATTAAGCTCATCACAACTCTCCTTGTGGGACAGTCCCCTGAAAAGATGCTTCAATTCCCTTCCCCTGGGGCAAAGGTGAACAAAACTGACTAAAATTATATTAAAAATTTTAAACTTTGCATCATTTCCAACAATAACTTTCCACACAGAAGATTGAGTAATCCGATCTGTTATCACGTGCTGTGATTTTTGTGATTCAGCTCTATTTGGTGGAGCAAAGATCTGTAGGAAAGCTTTCAAGCAATTCCCCTGTGTTCACCCAGAAGAAATAACATAGATTGTATTTTAGACACACTTGTAGCCAGAGTAACCCAGCTGAGTTACTGTGCAGAGCTGCTTCAGACTTCCACAAGCACAAGGAAATCTATCCAATAAATCCATCAACAATTTTCTTCTCCTGCATCCTTTCACCACCGTGACACAGTCACCTTCAGCAGACATACAAATCACTGGGTTCATGCAGGTTATAATTACCTTTTAAGTACTTAGTTGGCACTTGCAACAGCCAAATTTAGCTGGTTTATTATAATGCTAGGAATAACCATCAGTATTTTTTCTACTATTCTGGCTTCTTGGCACAAAGGCTCTGCCTGAACACTGCTTCAAACTGTTATCAGCTACTCAAAAGGTCTGTGCTCCCTGGCACTGCCACACAGGGAGCACAGATTATTTAGGTTTGGGGTTGATGTTAGAAGTCACTGGTGAATGGGATTCAAGTCAGGTTGGTAAGTATTAATTTTTAATGTCTTTAAAAAGAACTAATCAAATTGTAAATACATGAAGTAGTATTTGCTGAATTTCCTTTTTTCCTCCTATTGATCCATAGCCAGTTTATAAGGTGCTTTGAAGTAGAATAGCTTGAAAAAATGAGTTGTTTTAGGACATTTGGAAACATCTCCTATCAAAGAGGTGCAGCTTTTGCATCTCTTAACAGCAGCATTTGGACTCATCGGGAAACCCACCTGTTTGTCCAGTACTGTGATGTAGAGAAGTTCATGAAAACTTTATGTAATTCAGGTGAGTGATCTCATCCTCCTAGAATGACCAAAAGGTTAAACTTGGTCTGGCTTTCACAGCTTTTAATTTGGATCAACTTCAAGGGAGCTAGTCCAGACTTGAATATTTTTAGTGGAAGCAGGAAAATTTGACTCAGTATGGGTTTCATTCTGATTTCAGATGTGGTTGTTGACACCACAGCTCTTACTCGATTCAAAACTTTGGGTTAAGTGCATTAGCTGTGTGGCCCCATCCTTTTCAGGTGGAAATTACTGCAGGACCATTTAAATAAAGTCTTAATCAGGTGGCATATAAACTCCTGATTAAGGTTTTTAAATAACAAATTTGAAGTTAAAACCAGCAGGGCATAAGAAATTCCCAGAGCGGTGAATACAGAATCATTAATCTGAACCACTTTGAGTTTCTGCTCTGAATGTGTTAGTAGAGTGCTTAATTAAATTGTGATCCTACTCTTATAAAAGTATCTGCTGTGAGCATACATTCATTTTTTGCTAATCAGAGATGCTATGCAATAGAACTCATAGAAAAAATTTGTCATTTAGTATTTGAATATGGAATAAAAGAATTTTGTGGAAAAAGACTTGCTTTCTCTTAAGTAGCAACCACTGCAACATGAGGTCAGCAAGAACATCAGTATGGAGATGTGAATGCATGGCAAATCCCCCAGAATTGTGTGGGCCAGGATGAGGACAGGACCGAGCGTGGCTCCTCCACACCCCTGTGGCTCCTGTCTGCAGTGATGCAAAGCACAGGTAACAGAGACTCCGTGGAGTAATGTCAATAGAAAAACAGAGTAAACCGAGTCAGAATCAGAACAGAGTTTTTCCACGTTTCCTTTCTATTTACCAGCTGGGCTTGCTGCTGTTCCCAACCCGTCTTGTAGAAGAAGCCATCACAGCAATGCACAGATTTGGTGCTGGAGAGAACCAAAGCAGTGCTTTGTGTTTTGGCCAGGATCTTCTACATTTTCAGTGCAGGGCACCCTTAGGTGCATCTCAACCTCAGTTTTATCACTGCTGAGGAAATACCTCCTGGTCCCTCACTCAGGGGCTGGGGTCAGTTGTTTAGCTGAGGTTCTCTCTATAATCACATTGATGAGGAACAGGAGAGCTCCCAGGAGCCCGAGTTCTCATGGCAGATAGAGCAGGTAGGACACATTCAGGTGGCAAAGCTGCTTCTCTTCAGGTTCCAAACAGCTTTGCCTGGGACATCATCTGGAGGAGAGCTGGGATTCTGTGAAGTGTTCTAAGTGTTCTCCTTAGTCCTCTAAAGAGATTAGGTGGTAACGATCTCTGGTGTTATAAATGTGCATGGAATGGGGAGGAACAGCCTTTAATTACTGTTTGAATGCCTCCGTGCTGGGCTCTGCTAAGATTTCTCCTACACACCTTGTGCTGCTCTTTTCCAGACTCTTCCATGCATTTCCTCGGTCTGGGGGTGACAGGCTCCTGTCAGTCACTGGGATGAAGGGTGCTATTGATTTTTGACAACGGTGGCATTTCTCCCAGCACAGAATTGGCCCCCAGCAAGCCAAATGTGAGGTTTGTGCTGGTCAAAACTGTGTCCTCACCACTGATCTTTCCAGTGTCAAGTGACACAACAGTGACACAGCCAGAGTCGGTCCGGGTGGGCTCAGCATCACCTCCAGAGAATCCCAACCTCACAGACACCATGATTCTCTGTAGGTTTGGGGATTTCTTTTCTTGAATTGTGGCTAAGCAGAGGACTTCCAGATGGAAAATTCAACTGGTACTGACAGAATGTGAATTAAAACCTGGGAAGGAAGAAGAAAGGATTCCCCAGGATGAACTAATAGGTCACTGCAGGAAAGCCCAGCCCTGAAAGTCCAGAAGGACTTAAATCAATGGGAATTTTATCAGCTCTGGGCTAATTGCCCTTTCCCCGTGTTCAGTGAATGTGCATACCCTGAGCTTCAGACTGGATTTGGACTCTGCTCTCTTTAACAAAGCACTTCTCCACGTGTTGAAGGTTCAGTAATTCAAGGCTCCTGCCAAGTGCCGACTGCTACAACTTCAATTTAGTTAAAAAGGGGTGAGAAAGCTCAGCCCATCCCAGGAGGTTCCCAACTACTCTTTGCAGGAATTAGGGAACTTCTTAGACTCCCTGTGCAGCAAAGCTCAAATGTGTGGCTAAAAATGAAGTTCCTTTTATAGGTATTTTTTTATATATCCACTATTTTAAGGAAACAACTTCTTTACAGCAAGTAAACATAAGGTATATGCAATGAATATTAGAGTGCTTAAAAAAGGAAAACAATACAAAATGTACTCTGTGTGATTGGAGTATCCCCAGTGCTTGTTTTCCAATTAAGTGAAAAAACACAGAAAATAAGGATTATATAAGACGAGTATCTCTGCAGTCACATCCAGGATATTGGTAGAAGCAACTAACAATAATTTTTTGGCTCAGAAGAGTGTTGTGAGAATTAACTCTCATCTGAAAAAAATGCTTTTAGTTCTGGGATGAAAGACCCTGGACAAATATAAAGCCTTTCAATATTTTGAACCAGTCTGGCAAAATTTTTTCTGCTATAATCCAATTCCTCTTTGCTGGAACTACTTGCACTAGAAGATGGAAATAACAATAAGGTTATTAAGGACATTGCATTTTCTTATATATGGAGGAAGTCACCGCTTGATGCAACTAAGAATTACCTGTATGATTAGATGGGGTTATTTCTGGTCAGTTAAACATTAAAATGGTTCTTGCAATCAGTTAAAACACCATCCTGGGCTTCTTATGGTACTTGATATGAGACTTTTCACTCACAAGTCACAATTTGACAAAAATGTAGGGATTGGTAGCACTCATGTTGGTGTCTTAAAGCTGCACACAGGAAAAACAACTGTGTTTAAAAAAATAGGATTTTGAGGCCTAAATGCAGAAATATTAATTTTCAAGGTGGGATATAAACTAACTAATCTTCTGGAGGTTCTGTTGATTTAATATGACAGTGCAGAATTTTTATCTCATCAGTGAGTGATATTTTGCATATGAAGTTTGCAAACACAGTATGTTTTTGTCATATAAAACACAGTTAATTTTGCTCACCACCACAAGGGAAATTTTGGAGTAATTTTATCAACATATTCTGTAATGAAATGAATTTTGGGGCTCCCAGGCTCAGTAACTTTCTCAGAAGAAGAAATAACACTTCTTAGTCTCACTCTGACAGTTGCTGGCAACTATAGAAGTCTATAAATACTTTAAACAGGAACATTTGAAAAGGTTAGAAATTAACCATGGTGAAATTGGCTGCTCCTTTCTCTCATTTCAGAAACCTGAAAGAGTAAAAGCAAAGGGAAACAGGTGGGGGGACTACAGAAGCAAAACCTAGAGAAAATTAATCCTGCTCAGAGCCAGGTGCAGGAGTTTTAACAAAGAATGCAACTAAACCATAATCATTTCTGCAAGGATGGGTGATCCAGGCCATTGGCAGCATGCAGCTATCACACGTGGCTGGTTTACTGGTGGGTATCCCAGTTTTTACTGCATTTATCCGAGTCCACTCCTGGCAGAATGTCCAAGACTGAAATCCAGTAGCTGGTTTGGAAGAAACCACTGTCATGTAAATGCCAGAGCACGAGATGTGGTGGTTTGGACCAGGAGCAGGCTGTCACTGCAATTCTTGCACGTATGCACCTGTCCAAGAGCAACCTGCCTTTCCTCCTGGAAGCCCTTCAGCCTTCCCCACGGCCTTCAGCTCCCAGCAGCACTGGATGAGGGGGATTTTGGTATTTAAGGAAGGGAGGAGGTCCCTGCTCACACAGGATCACGGCCAAAAGGAGGGGAGCGGCTGTGTCTGCGCTGAAATGGATGCCGTAGGATTTTAGCTTTTATATTTTTCATCTATGTGTAATCCTGCAGTTCTTTCGTGTATCACTCTAAACTCTATACACAGTGCTAGCTACTCTCTTCACATTTTGGTCAGACACAACAATTCCTCTCCAGGCCTGGCAATCAAGGACACCTCACTGCCTCAGGCCTCGAGAAATGTAAACAAAAGTGAGTTGGGAGGAGCAAATTGGGGGTAAATGACTTCATTACCTGAAGCTGTAATTGGAAGATTAACCCCCGATATGCAAATGGACCAAACTTATAAAAGTGTGAAAACCCATGACCCGTTGTCCATTTTGGGTGTAGGCCCTGGGGGGCTTCATCTGCCCGAAATGTACCTGAAGGCCCTTCAATAAATAGAACCGCTTTTATTCTCTTAATTTTGTCTGGCCTCTGTTTTTAGGTGAGCCCAAAAAGGCATCAGAATAATCAGCGTGAGGCAGAGCTGGAGGCACAGCCCTGCTGAGGCTGAGGCTGAGGGCTGCAGCACACCCTGCAGCAGGGAGAACTGTGCAGAATGCAATGAAACAACCCCAGCCTGTGTGGGGAATAAACTGCCCCTGGCTCCAAGCTCTGATCACCCTCTGTGGGTGGAGGCCACGGAAAGAACCAATAGTGACACGTGTGATACACCCCTGTTTTCAAATGGTCTGAACGTTACTGAAATGCCTTCTGAAATAAAGGCTCTGGCAATATCTGAGCCGCAGATGAGACATTGCTGGCACTTTTGTCCTGCTGCTGGGCGGGGGACACGGGGGGATGCGGGGAGCCTGGATCCCTGCAGTCCCATCCTCTGCCTCCACATCTCCTCTGGAAGTTTGGGCTTCGTTTTGTGCAGCTTTTTACGGCACTGAGAGGTCCTATAAAAGGAAGGTTCTGTAAAACGATATTGCAGAGAGATTAAAAAATCCTAACACACAGATGGAATGAGGTGAGGCCCGTGTATTTCCACGCCAAAGTTGCATAATCTCAGGCAAATTAATGTTTAATGATTTGACTTATTCAAGATTTGTTAGCCCCACTTTGGGCTTAATCTCTGTTCCATTGGCTTTAATTAAACTCATCTGCCTCTTATGAGTTTTGGTGAGCTCATTACAAAGCCAACTAAACAAAAAAAACATTGCTCATGTGGATGAATTACCCTGAATTCCCCATTTCTGCATTTTTGCTATTTCGTGTGATCTTGTGAACAAACAAATTAGCAGTGAATGTTTGCAGATTAGTGCAATGAGGGTGTTACTCCTGTCAGGATTGATGGAAGGGGAAAGTGGCTGCATTCTGATTTTTATCAGCAATATGCTTCTGCCCAGAAGTCCTGGTAAGCATGAAATGAGGAATTGAGTGCCCTGCTTTCATTGTCAGACTCTGGATCTCTGAAAAAAACTCTTTCCAGAGTCTGTATCTGATAAATTATTGGAACCAGAGTGGCATTTGAGGTGCCTGGATAAAGAGGCAATAAAAATATTTTCTATTTGTTTACACTGAAAAATATCATATACTGAACTGTCAAGTCTGAAAAATTGATGCTTCTGACTTCACAAATATTCAGCAGCCTAATAGAAATGTCAGATGTGTGTGGTTCTGAGAGAGGAAAAGGAGAAAGAAAAGAAACAATCAGCCACATAACAAATGTTCATTTATTTTCATCAGATTTGATACTTCATCTTGCAAGTGATAGATCCAAAGGCCGAGAAAGTTTATAGAGCTTCTTTTCTTCTTGATTTCAGTGATTTTTGATTAAGCACTATAGAATAGCAGGGTTGAGTTGCAGCTGTTTAACATCACCACATCTTGCTGGAAAATTGGTGTCCCATGGATGGAGATTCGTGCTGTTTAAAGCAGGAGGCTGAGGCTGCCTTCCAGCGAATTCTAACAGGAGGAGCACATGGGTTTGGGGATCAAGAAGAACCTTTTTGGTTCTGCAAGATTTCCCCCTGTTCACGTCCAGCTTGGAGAGTTGTGCTAAGAGTGGGAGGGGGAGCATTCTTCTACCCTTTCATTATTTTAAAATTGTTTGGGTGACTTACTATTTTCTGCTTTAGAAAGGAGAAAAGAAAGTCACATAATAGTGGGAGGGATGAATGAATTTTTCATCTGTTTGGCTGGAATTGCAAAGAGTAGTAAAAATGGAACTTATGAACTAGAGGGTCCAGATCTGGGAATGTGGGAACTCAGATACTCTCTTCACCAAGGATACAAAGAGGGTGACTGGGGGGAGAAGCAGCAGCTGGTGGAAATTGGCATTTTTGCTGCCAGAGCTGGACATCCTGCAGTTGTCCCTCAGCTTTATCATGTGCACACAGTGAAAACACAAGAAGGTAAAAAGTCTGAAATTGAAGCCCACTAAGATACAGAAAGAAATATCATTCTTGCTTCTTTCAATTTCCTTGTAAACCGCTTTCAGTCCCTAAATTCTAAGCCAAAGCAGATCAGTTTTATAATGGTGTTTGTTTCCTCTGTAATATCTTGGGACAGATTATCCTTTGGGCAATAGCTGTGTTTTGGTGTAATTATAAAATTAGAGGAAATGTGTGTAAATCAGATAAACGGGGCATAATCAGCTGCAGGATTTCTGTGGCAAACACACACGGTGCATATGAAGTACGTGGTCCTGAGGTCCAACTAATGGAGCTGTCAGCAGCCATTAAGGATGATAAAGCTGCAGCTTTCAAGACCTGGCTGTGAGGAACAGGAGGAATTGGATATGCATTAAAAATGCAGCCCCAGGAGGCTGGTTCAGCTGCTGGAGGGGCTGGAGCAGTCTCTGCAGGTTCTGCTGCCCTGAAGGCACAGAAAGAGGTTCAGGTTTGAGGAACAAAACAAATTCCAGCTGAGGACACCCTGGACTTTGGGGGCTGCTCATTTTCAAAGGGGCTATTCTGCATCAGGCTGATGTTTAATTGTGGTGTTCAGTGGAAGGCTGGACTTGATGAGCTTGGAGGTCTTTCCAAACCTGAATGATTCCATGATTCTAAATTTCCAAAGAAGTATTTTCTTTTCTGAGGCCAAACTCATGATTTTACCCAGCCCAAGGAAGTTACCCTATCCCTGAACTGTCCCTGGTTATAGGGAAGGCCAGGACAGCACAACATTGAGACTGCAACTGTGAAGAAGAATTTTGTCCTTTTTCCGTCCTGACTACCACTGTGCCCCAGTATGTCAGCATGGAAAAAAGTTGTAAAATATCTTTGAATCCCTGGGTACCAAAAAACCCTAATTTCTCTAAATGCAGGCTGAGAATTGCACTCTCACAGGAACTTGTGCACGTGGCTGTCTATTTTTGTATTTGACCTAAACTTGTTTCTAAATCTTATGGATTTAACAGGAGTTAAGTCAAAGCATGCAAGTGGAGAAATTATTGTCTGTTTAACTGGTACTCATTTGCTGAAAAACAAAATTGCTCATGTAAGAAACAACAGGAAAAAGAAACTGGTCTCAGATGAATGGATATTGCTGTGGCATAATAGTCCCTGATAGTCTGTAACTTTTGTTTGTGCAAGCTAAATGGTGCAATTTTAATTACCATAATGCTCAAATCACTGTAATGGATTACAGGATGTTTGTTTTGCTGAAAATCTAATTCCTTTTTTTTTTTTTCCAATTTTTTAAGTGGGAACTCGTGAGCAGCCATATTGTCATTATCCTGTGGTTCTTTTGAAGTGCCTTGGGATTTGCAGGAGAGAATGAAGGCACAGATTAGATATTGTCATGCCACAGTCCTGCTATAAATAGCTGGCTGGGGTGAGTTTTGCTTGCAAGCTTGGGCTTCTAAAGGCAGCATTTTGATATTTCTTTCTCTGAACACTGGTGGCTGCAGAGACACGAGGGTACAAGAGAAAAACAGATGTACTGAGTTGCTTTGGACTCTCCTGGGCACTGGGTGCCCCTCACTGCCTCTCCCATGCAGGTAAAGCACTGTAGTACCTAAAAAGTCCCATATCCTACCCTTGAAAGAATGTCCTGAGTTGAAAAATGGGTGCCTTGGACTTTAGGACTATTGAAAGGAAGAAAATAGGAAAGATTGAGGCAGGTTATATTGAACTGCCTGGAACTCTGTGGAAGTGGTGCTTTCGGAAACAGATACAGATAAATAAACAGATAAACAGATAAATAAACCAGCAGCAGAATTGCCAGCAGCTGTCAAATCAAAAGCAGCAGTAAAGCAGAAATATACAGTCAGTATCAGTCTGAATAAGCATTTGTTAAACATGCCCAGGACAGACAGACAGTTGTGCAAAGCCATAACGTCACTGGTGTTTTTGAAAGATAATTGTTCCTGTTGGCACCAGCTGGTAGCTGACTCTCTGTTCTGGTCACTGTGACTGTCTTAATCAAATGAGTGAGGAAAAAGAACCAGGAAATAATTTTTAGGGAAAAAACCCAAAACGTTACCCCGCTAGTTTTGAGTGATGGAGTGATCCTGCCATCCTTTTTTCCCTGAGTTTCCCATGATGGAGTCTGCTAGGAACTGACACAACCAAGAGGCGACTGCAGAATTTAGGAAGGTATCAGCCAGGTGACCCGGCTCTGCTCTCATCAGGGTACTGCTTTTTGGTTTCCCCACCACAAATGTTCTTCCACAGTCAACCGTCATGAATTCTCCCAGCTCAGCCTGTGCAGCTTTGGGAGTGCTGGTCCCAGAGGTTTTATTGAGATTTTTGAAAATGAGTGTTGCCTTGTAAATCCAAACAAACCAAATGCACGGTAGAGGAATGACAACCCAGCACAGAGGGGTTTAGTGCCTGCCCACAAACATTGGCTGATTCCATGTGTGGGTGATGGGTGGGGTCTGTGACCAGTCCGTGCCCATAATTAAGTTTCTGAGTTTTTGGTGTCTGTGACCAGTCCACGTCCATAATTAAGTTTCTGAGTTTTCCAGGTTATTAATTCTGGAAGCTTCTGAGGAACTGGGTGTTCCCTGGGCTGCAAACAGGGACTTGGGAGACAGGTCTGAGCAGTGAAAGAATAACTGCTGGAAAACAACTGAGGTTTCAACCACTTCTCCTGCCAGTGAATTCTGAGCTGTATTTTATAAAAATTAAAGTAATTTTAGTTGGATGAACTAAAGATACTAGACCATCTTTCTGTAGTTTTCCTATAGTGACTCTCAATTCTGCAGGGCATCTCTTAATGCACATGTTCTAATTTCTGCAACGCCTGTAACTCTGCAGGAGCAGGGCACCTGAAATGCTCACAGAACAATCCTCGCAGCCCTCAGACAGGCTGCTTTGATAAGTGTGCTCATGAAGAGCTTTTGAAACAGCAGCCAGCAGCTGCACACTGCTGCTGCCTCCACGGCACGGGGAATGTTTCATCAGCTTCTTTTTAATGTGCGACTTTGTTTTCTCATCTGGGATTACGTCTGGTGAGGACAATCTAAAACTTTCTCTAGCAGTTGCAGTGAAACTCTAGGCAGATGTGTGCCTGTCTGTGTGAAGAAAAAAAAAAACAAACCTCTCTAAAAATGTGCAGTTTCTAAAGCCAAGCCAGGTTGAGAGAAGCTGTGCTACCAAATGTGCATCATCAAAGTTCACAGTGCTCGTGGCTTTCTTTCCCTTCCTCTCATTCTTTAAGATTCCGAAGCAGCACACTTCAAGGGTTTGACAAAAAAGAGGCAGATACTCCCTTTTGTGCAAATCTGCTTGATGCTTATGAGCAGTGCTCATTCAAAAACCCCATGAAGGTACTCTCCTAATGGTGTGGCTCTGACAGAGAAGCAGAATTAGTTCTACAGCAAGGAAGAAGGAAAAAACCAAGAAAAGCCATCTTGCAAGTTTGTCACTCAAAAGAATATATTAAGTTAGCATTAATTAACATATCCTGTTAAATAGGGTATATTGATTCTTATCTGAAGGGGAGAAACGTGTGCAAAAATTCAAATAGGACAGCACAGACACAGGTTTCCCTACCAAAAGTTGTTTGGCCCTTTGGAGTCTGGTCCAGAGTCATTTGTATTTCGGAAATCATTCTCCTGTGCAGTGCAAGAAGTGAAACAACTCTCTGAATCCTTCTGGCAGAAATCTGGTCAACAGGAACATAATAAGGGGTTTTCTGAAACCTAACCTCCCACTTTAGGTGCTGGAATATTCCGAAAATTGTGGAAAATCTGTGGCTCTCTTTTGGACTAAACTGATATTTATATCATCCCAATGAACGAGAGGTTCCTTAGAAGATCTGCTGGCCAAGATTTACGAAGTTTGGAAAGGAAAACTGTATTTGTTTGTTTATTTATTTATTTATTTATTAGCACTGGGGCAGCTCCTCGCAGCACAGCTCCAGCCATTCATCAAAGGCACATTTTATGTGGCTTTGCACAAGAAAGAACGAGTGGTTGTTCTGGCCCCAAAAGCCTTCAAGTCTACAAAAAAAGACACAGCAGGCAGAGGCAGCCAGATGAGTAGCAAGACATGACAGAGGATTTGGTCAGCATCACTCAAAATCACAGACCTCAGAAAACGCCTCTTTTGAAAAACAATGTGCCAGAGTGGAACATCTCCTTTAGCTTCAAAACTAAGATATGCAGTAAATAGCATAAAAAGCAAACAGAGATGTCTCTTGAAGACACAGAGGACTTATTTCACTCTGACAATCACAATGTTTCTGTCTTATTGCTTTATCTTGAAATGAAATTTGTCAAAATTGGTATATCCTGCAGAATTTTTCAGTTTTGCAGAAAGGTCCTTTGTTTCAGAAAACTAGTATTTGGATTTTTTGTTCTTGTTGCCTTTATAATCTTGGTGTGGCAGGATTTTATCATCTCCTTAAAAAATGGTCACTGAGAATACTCTGATCATATTAATGTTATGAAAAAATGGGTATAAATGTACAAAAATCAGATGATTCTGGATTTCAAATGATGAAGCGGAGTTTGTGGTTTGATTAAGTTTACCGAGGTTGCTTGCACCATTCTTTTGATGGGTTTTAATAGCTTTTTGTGACTAATGAGCTTTCCATTAAAGCATGTGTCACTGGGAATAGGTGGCTCTCCATGTATTCATAGTTACACATTAAGCAACCTCTTTTCAGTTTAGAATAAAGCATCTGTTTTCATATTTTGAATATGTGGCAGCTAATGCAACATAGTAGTTGTACTAGGGAAAACATGGGGCTGAAAATCTTTAAAAATACAGTGCTTGAAAACCTCAATAAACTACTGTCTTTGTATATATTCCTTATGTATTATACCTGCTGTGATATACCTTTATATACCTTATATACCTTGATATACCTGTGATACCTTTATATACCTGTATATAAACAGCTCTCCCTGAATCATTTTCAAGGTTAAATTTTCTGCTACTGCAGCTATGCATGTCCAAATGCTCTATTATTTAACAATATTTTAAATCAATTATCCAGTGATACATCAGAGAATATTTTCTGCCAACTCACTGTACCTCTCCGATGGCATGCGAGTACAAAAACACCATGCAGTATATTTTGTACAGCACTTTTAATCAAAAAGAATAAGAAAGAAGCAGACATACAGAAAAGAACTGTAAAACAGACAGGCAGCAGAGAATTGTGTCTATAGATACAAATATTGGCCCAGATTTAGTCACACTAGCCATGGTACCAGGGATGTTTTCCCATCTTTAAGTGTACTTTGCTACGGAGCAATGAGATTAATTAGCATCACCCAGATCAAGTGCTTGAGTTTCTGCCTACAACCAGTGAGGGCCTTTTTACAACGCACAGGGAGCTTCCAAACGGTCCTACCTGAAAATCTACTTCCCAAATCTCACACCTCTTTTTTCAAAATGGAGGAAAAACCCCAACACACCAGTCCTTTTTTTCACAAATCCAACTAATGCTCTCTTTAGGCAGTGAGCGTGAGGTCATGCGTGTGATTCCTGAGGGATGGGAGAAGGATGAGCGCTCGGACCCCTGCAGCACGGGGGTTGCTGTGCACAGCAGCCTTTGGAGTGAACTCGGGCCACCCCGATTCCTCAGCCATGAATATTCTTTACCTTAGCAATGAATATGTAAATCTGCAGCGCTGTTCTCTGCTTTGCCACAGCGAGGATCAGACCCTGAGCTTTTATCAGTACTAATCCATCTGCTTTGTTGATAACGTCTGCTATGCAAACTAATGAAGCCTTTTCCCTTTTCCTGTCTCGAAGCTGAGATTCAGAGTTCATCCCCAGTATTTAGGTTTTTACTTGTTTCTTGAAAAACTGAGACTCAAAGGTGGCTGAATTTTTGCCATGACGACCTTGAGCCTTGACTTTTCCATAACTTGTACTGTAAGTCGTGCCTTAGGTGCCATGACAATGCTGAGGGGGGGAAATAATGGCACCTGGGATTTTCAGCTGCCTGTGGCACATCTCGGGAATGTTTCTTCCCTTTAAACAGCCACAGAGGGGCAGCTTCTTCAAGGATCACACCATGCAATTACATGGTTTACTTCTCCACATCACTGACAGACATGCGTGCTTTGGTTTTCTTGCGTTCCCATGGTAGAACGTGGGACATTGATGTGTCTGTATCCTTGAAGCTCTGATTTCTGCTCTGTTCCTGGCTCCCCAAGGCAATTCTCGCTGGGAACCAGCACCAGGCTTTCCCTGGATTTCTGATCCCCAGGTATTGCAGGTGGTGGGGAGCAATCACCAATTTCAGATGACAGGAGACTGGTGCAGGCCAGCAAAGGCATTGCCATCCCTTTAGCAGCTGTGGTGATAAAGCCATTATTTCACCATGTGTTTGAATTATTAATTAATTACCTTATTTCCTGTGTCTGTACATCTCCTTTCATTCATTCATTCCCACCTAAATGCTTTCCCCTGCCTGTATGTAGTTATTATTTTAGTAGCACCTCAGAGGCCTAAAATACAGCAGGCACCCTACTGTTTTAGGGAGAGTTAATTAAGTTTCTCAGCTCTCTGTTTTCCATGTGTTTGATACCCATTAAATGTGCATTATCTGGCACATAAGAGTACCTGGCAATGGTACAGGACCCCACTGAGGCAGGTGAGGCTGTTTTCTCCCTGCTTTATAAATTCTGAGTAGATGAGCTGGTTTAGGATGGGGAACAGTCTCATTGTAGGTACAAGCACTTGGAGAGACATGGAAGTTAAATAGAGTAAATCGATGAGAGCCTAGCTGAGAATGCACTTCTCTAGCAGTTACATTTAAAAAAAAATATTATTCTGACTCATCCTTGGTGCCCTTTCCACCACTGACCTGAAGAACACTGTCCAGTGCATATATTGCATCGAGAATTTGTTTGTTTGTTTATTTGCAGAAGTGACAGCTTAAAATCTGTTTCCATTGGAATGCAGATGATGGCATTTTCCTTGGATTTGGCTAATGTCACGTGATTCCAAACATAACTACTGCCACCAGGAAACCTGGGTTAGAAATTCCTGAGGACCACTGCCTAGAAGAGCTTAGTAATTAAAGAAACTGGGGTGAAAGAAAAGAATTGAGTATACTGAAATAAAAATAGCATTTGATGCAGTGAGAGGTCATGAATGACTGCTGATCATTGTACTGAGAATTTTAGCTCTGACTTCTTCAATCCAATTATATGATCCTTTTGTAATCTTGCTAAAATAAATATGTGTTTTGAGGACCATGACCTGGTTTTATCAGTGCCCATACTCTGAACCTGCTCAGCACAACGAATTGTTGTCCCAAATCAGTACCCACGTGGGGGCCCAAGGGATTAAATTTTATTTATTTATGTGCATGTGTTTTCTCCTGCAAATCTACTTGTTAGACAGGCATTAAGTGACATGAGTGAAATAGTAAATGTTTCACTCTCGGAGGCAGTCAGGGAAAATAAATCTATATTTATGAATTTGGTTTTGTTTATCTTTCTAGCTAGGATAAATACATTAATTCTTGGAAATCCAAGAAGTTGCAAATAAGAATATAGGCAACCTTAAAAGGTCAGGCAGAGTATGATCCAAACAATATTTTCTGCCTCATACCTACTTTCTCCCTAATTGAAAGAGTAAGCAGATATTCTGTGGCTGCTTTTCACACTGCTTGGGTCAAAATACAGTTGGTTTTGGTAAGAACATTACCTAATGACTGCAGTGCCAGCTGGAATCTTTAGGATGTTTATGTCTCCTGCACACAAAATAACTTCAACTCTTCTCAATCCTTCTGGTTTCACTGGTGGATGGCAGGATGGCAACCCCAGTGCCAACCAACTAAGAGATTTTTGCTGCTAATGCCTGCTGATAGGTTTTTGCCATTTTTAGTGGACATTATTGTTTGGAAATTAGCTCCTGCTACCAACAGGAATGTCAGTTAAAATTGTGATGACTCTTCTTGACTCTTCCATGGTGTTTCTATCCCTTCCTGGCTCAGTGGTGTGTGCTGACTGCCACCTGACAGGTCTTTGATGGCATCCTTTGAAGGCAGACATGGGAATTTCTGGTCTGTGACTATGCAAAAGGAATGAAAATTCCAAGTGCTCAATGACAGCCTATTTTCAGCCACGATACATTAATTCTTTCATATGCGGCCGTGTACACGTCCATGTGAATTTTCTGACTCTTGCTGTCTCTCCTCTCCTGACTGTGGTGTTTCCTTGCTCTCTTGGATTATTTGTTTGGCTGAAGGATAAAGGAGTGGAACGTGGCCATCCTGGGAAAACACAAGGCTGCTTTTGGCTTCTCCTGGTGCACGTGCTGGAAAAATATCAAGGAGGAAATAAGCGCCTTCCATTGGGCTCACCTGAGAAAGGCCTTGTGAAAATGAGTCAACCAAATGAAATACTGGGGATGCTGGAGGAGAAGGATGCCCAGAGGAGATGGTGAGAGCTGAGTGTCACTGCTGAGGAGACTGACCTGCAGATCTTCTTCTTTTAGTTTTTTTTCCTTTACTTTGTTTAACCTTAAGAAAAAAGATGCAAAGAAAGAAAACTAAAATATTGTTTTGCTGGCAATGGTGAGCTGAACCTGAGTTCCTTTACTCATAAACCCACACAGATCTTTAGTTGTAGTAATCCCATTTATTTCAACTGGTTTGCAGTGCAGCCTGTGGATTGAGATCCACATGTACCAGGCCCTTATGGATCTCCCAGAGAGAGGAACCAGCAGCTGACTCAGTCCTTGTTGAAATTGTGTATAATTTGGGAACCTTCTCAAAGGAAGGCAAGTGCCAGCTCAGATTTGCAAATTTCTCTCACATAATTATCAAAGAGAATATCCTGAATAAGTCTCTGCATTGGCTCTTGAATCAAACACAAACACCTTCAAAATTGTTATCCTTCATGAACAACACAGAAATCCCAGACTTGTCAGAATCCCTTTCCTCCGGAATGCCTGGCCAGCCTTAGAGATGCATTTCAATCTGCCAGAAATTGTATTTTCCATCCTTTTTTCTTATTCTTTCTGAAGACACTTGTTAATGAACCTTCTCGAACAGTCACAGAGGAGGATGAAAGGCCAGGGCACTGGGTGGAAAAGCAATGCAGATTGGAAAAGACAGAAAGCTTATTTAATTCTTTCTTTTCCTGATCTCAACTCCCTCAAGTTATCTTTAAAAGGGTGTTTAAAGCTTACTGTTAAAACTTTTCTACATTTAACTGCAATAATTAGAAGCAGATAAGGTAGCACTCAGGGAAACGGGGAAAAAATTTCTCAGCTGATTTCAACCACTGCTGGTCATGTATTTGGGGGTGGATGGGATCTTGAGCAGAGTTCACAGCTGTCTTTTTAACTTGGTTTTTATTTTTTAATCTGTTTTTCTTGAATTTCACTTGCTAAGAATGAAAGTCTTCATTTTGTGCCTGTTACTTGCCAACCCTCTGAATTCTAAATGGGCACTAATGACTCTCAGCAGCAGCGTGTTGAGCTTTATTTGAGGATGGAGCTTATGATTCTGCCAGTAAAGTGAAAGGTGTGGGTTGAAAGAAGGAACTGGGGGTGTGGGAAAAGTAGAGGGATTGAAACAGTCTTGATCAGGTCCCCAGGAAGTGGCACTGCACTTTGCATGCTGCTCACCACATGGATCACACCCTCCCAGTGGAATGATCAGGATTGATTGTTCCTAATGAGAACATAAACCCAGGAAGTCTGGTATCATGCCTACATCAATGACTAATTCCAGTCATTTAAAGAGGACATAAAAGCCCTCTAATGAATCCACTGATTCCATAAGGGAAGGGAAGTGCTGATGTGATATTCTAAATACCAAGATCTCAGTCGACATAATTAATATTCATTCCCAGCCATGCTTTTCTCAGGATTGTTAAAGAATCTTAAATGTAGATTAAGACTGTTACAGGTGAATGTCTTCAGCCTTTTCCAGGTTCGATGGAAATCACTGGTCTAATGGCATCTGGTCAAGCTGCATTTTTGATGTAGTAGTAACTCAAGGGCTCAGTTCATTCCTGTATCATCTTAGACCTGAAGAAACAGGAAAAGAGTAAAATATTTCTGGACAATGGTCACTAGAATATGATATACAGCTGGAGTAGGGGTTAGAAATAGAGCCATCAATGGGCTTTAGGAGCAGGGAGTAGGGACAGCAGAGTCTCAGCTGTCACATATGTCCCTATCATTCACAGTGAAGTTGGTGTCAACAAAAGTGAGTGAGTTTATTTCTTCTTTGGCTCATTGCTGCAGCTCTGGGTTGGGACAGGAGAGGACTCTGCAGGTGAGGGCTGGAGGCAGCGAGGCTCTGCTGAGGGCTCAGGTGGGCAGGGATCACCATTGCTGTCTGCAGGCACAGTTGGTCTGATTTTGGCCCTGTGTCCTGTAAATATTCCATCTCCAAAGAAGGAATGTCCACAGAGTCCCAAAGTGGCTGGATCTGGAGACCGACCTGCCCAGCCCCCTGTTGAGAGCAGGCTCACCTGGAGCAGGTTGCTCAGGACTTTCTCCAATTGTGTTTTCAATTTCTTCAAAACCGGCGACTTCCAAAACTTGCTGGGCAGCATGTTGATGTTTTCTGGATGTGGTAAACAAATAAATTAATCCTTGCTGTAATTCCTTGGAAAACAATGAAGCTAGGATTGGCAAGGGTTTCTCTGAAGTGCTTGTTTCTCTTATATGCATTTTTTAATATAATGCCTTGCTTAACCACACTATTAAAAACATCTTTTCAAAAAGCTGGACACCGTTGCTCAAATTCATAAAAACACAGCAGGATTTGTGTCCAAAAAATAAATCCTAGGAATCAACAGGTTGCTTGCAGTAGTCTCTGCTAGTGAGAAGGGTTTAGGAGCTGGCACCTCTCCGAGACCATGGCAGCACCTTGGTTTTATTTGTTCTGCTCAGTCCCGTGTTATTACACAGCAGTGGAACTGCAATTAAAAAATTTGCTGCTCTTTTCCCCCAGTGCACACAGGACAAATCTGCTGGGCTGGCAGCACTCGAGACGAAGCAGTTCTGGAGTTCCAGCAGCCACAGAATCCTGATGTTCAATGATTTCCAGGTGCTGTGTCTTCTCTGGCATCAGAGCACTGCCAAGCCTGTGCCTTGGTTGGAACTTGAGCTCACCCAGGTTGTTCCCCATGCACAGTTTATCCCATAAATCAGCTTTTATGGATAAACACAGCCCCCTCACCCAAACTGAGTGGGTCCTGCAAAGGCTTCAGGATTGCAACACTAAAACCCAAGGGCGTTGTTTTAATCAGATTACTAATGTTTCAGAAGGGTAATTCTGAATTTCTGATTTCCTTCCACTGCCATCGAAATGTTCCTGTACCTGGTCCTCAAAAGGTTATGCATGTGGGGTTTTTCCCCAGGACTTTACAGGGCTGAATGGCAGAGAACTGAGCTTGCTGATGCTCAGAGAAACAGGCCCAGAACCACCAATTTTTATGAGTCAGCTTGGCCGTGGCTTTGCCTCCGGGCTCATCTGCTGCCTGTCCAGGGAAGGCTCCAGGCCAGGTCTGGGAGCAGCAGGTGATCTGATAAGGGACATAACAGTGACATCCTTTACCCCAGCTGCTGATGGATGCAGAGCAATGAGGCTTTGCCCAGGCTCTTCCTTCTGCTGCTCCACGGTGGACATTTCCAACAGCAAGAACTGGGCCGGAATTAGGGGGAAGGTGTCATTCATTTTATATGCATGCAGAGATCATAAATAACGCCTCACTGAGTCCAAAGGGGACACCAGTGTCCAATGACATCACTTGACAAAGTCAGCCTCCCAAGATGCAGATAAATGTAATCTCTAAACCAGAAGCTCTGTGTCAGGTCCTTATGCCAGTTCAAATGCTGATGGATTTATACTGTGAAGTACTTCAGCCTGCCATTCCCTCTCCCCACTGTGCTTTAATCCCAACCACACATACCACTGTCTCTTTATGCAATAATTAATTATAAATCTTCAAGTAATCTGGTTACAACATAATCTTCAGCCTGTTCCTTCCATTATGTGTGAGACAAAACAAACCAACAGATGATTTGGAGACTCCTGAAGCAATGTTAGCTGCTTCAGTGGGGGTTTTCAGTCACTTCAATATGCAAAGATTTAGCTAGAAATTTGGATAATGTGACAGAATGTGTGTCTGGCTGCTTTGGCTGTTACACTGAAGCAACCTAGGGATGACTTTAATGAAGTTATGAGGCTTTATATATAATCTCCTTGAGGCAGGAATCTCACAGAGCTATGTAGGCCTTGGAAACTTTTACCAGCAGCTCATGAGTCAGCCTTATGTTAGATATTAGCGATAGATAAGCCTTTTCTGGGCCTCTGCAGAGTGGCTCATGGTAACTGCCATGGAGCAGCTGGACACCACACATTGCCCACACATTTATCACAAATCATCCTGTAGGTGTTAAATCAAGTGGCTCCATATGTGGAGCTCTCCTGGCACCCAGTGTCTCACCTGGAGGTTTGGTTTCCATCTGACCCATCAGCCAGGCTGTTCTCCCCCTTGTTCCCCTTCTTTCAAACCCCAAACCGCCCTATTTGCAAAACTGGGGAAATGTGGTAAGTCTTGTTTGGAAATGCTGCACGTGTGCTTTGGCATCTTATTCACAGGGATTGTCAAATGCCTGCTTGCCTTGGATGGAGTTTTTGTGTGAGAAAGCAAATTTGTGTATTTGGCTGGCTAGAAAAGGAAAACACTCATTTCTGAATGTGTATAAACTGACATTTAATGCTACACAGTCTTCAATCCCTTCCTGGTGCATATGTGTGTCCCAGCACTTACCGATGCAGAAGGGAGAAAAAGGGAGAGGAAATGAAGCTGACTCTATCCAGAACATTTGTGTAAACCTGCTACCCTAATATGTAAACAGTTTTAATTTAGGGAACTGTTATAGCTGGAGTGAGGTTAAAGAAGGGATATTTCCAAGGCTTGAAGTGCTGTTTGTATCTGCCGATTAATTCCTAATGAGGGCAGAAGCACTTAAAGGAATACAATAAAGGTACATTTTCTCTTTCCATTTGGAAACGTAACATCTGAGAATCATTTCTTAGCAAAACACCAACTCTGTTTGCACATTTCTAAATAGAATGCTAAAGCAACCGAATTTTAATTTTCATGTTTGTAATTTGTTCATATAATTACTGTACAATACAGTTAGGTGCTTTCAAATCTTTCATTGTAATTAAAAAGCTAATAACTTGAAAAGCTATAAATGCTGAGGTAGAGGGGCTAGCTCTCCAGGGAGATCAGCCTTTATTTGTCATTTAGTAGAGATCCCATTACTGGAAGGCCAGGCTTTGTACTGCATGTGGCACTTTGTTACTCCACTCCTCAGTGCTACCAGGCAGATATTCCCACAAACAGTGCAGGGGTTGATTCCCTAGAACACATCAGCATATTCAGAGTGAAATGCAAGCAGAAAACAGAATCAACCCCACCAGCTCAACCCATGAACTTTTCTCCCTTCTCTGCTTCCATCTCCTCTGACCCATCCAGACCCACCTGCCTGTCTGTGGATTGACCGATGCTTGGCACAGGGTGAAAAGTTCTTTTCTGACTCCTAAAGCATCTCCAGCTCCTTTTGTAGCCTGATATTTAGGAACTATGAGAAACTCTGAAATGCCAACAAGCCGACCATGAGCAGTGGGATGTGTTTGTCAGAGGATGTGTCCTTGAAGCTCCAAGACTCAGGGCAGCCGTTTTGGGAAATACCCCTTGATCAGAACTGATTGAGGTATTTTCAGTTTGGGGGGGGAAATTTTTCATGTCCCAAATTAAAAAAGGAAAGGAAAATTATAAAAGGAAATTCAGGGCTTCTCACTGGAATCTTTGCTTCTGTGTGTCTCCTGAAACAACTCCTTGGGGCTCCCAGCAGCACGTCCTCCCCTGGGACTGCCAAGGGGATAAAGCTCCACCTGCACTGCTCCACCAGTGAGGATGTGCAGAGCAGCCCCCGCAGGGCCAATCACAGCCAGAGGGAAAAGTGCTCTGTTCTCATTGTGCAGTGCTCAAAGCAGTGTAATCCATGTCCTACTGCTGCAAACAATTTGTGGTGGGCTAGAACATGAACCACTCTCTCCTCTGCAGTGTCTATTCTTCAGTCAGTGGGAATGGAAGGAAGATTTTATTTAAATGTAGTGATCCTATTCGTAAATTAACTTTATCTGGATGTAGCCTGGTTTTAATACAGTGACTCATGACCTTATGCTGGTGGGGGAGAAAAATGCTTTGCATTAGACATACTATGGTCTGATGGTTTTAAATCCTCTAAAATAAGATATCTATTTTAACCAAAAATGGACTTGCTCTGCAGTTATGTAAATGAAGCACAAATAAAACGAGGCTGGGCCACCTCACAGAAGGAAAAGCTGTGCTCTAGATTGTAGTGAAATGGTAACTTTATGCCCCATAAACCCAGCCAGCTCCACACACACGGCACAAAGAGGTTGAGGCAGAGTTTTAAAACAATCCAACAAGACAAACGCTGGAGCTGGGGAACAACACACCCTCCTAATGGTGCACCTCAGCGTTGTCTCAGCACACAGCCATTAACCTCACGGAAATCATTAATTCTGCCCAGCCTTTTTGAGGAATGGTGCAATGATGAGCTTCCTAAAAGGCACTCAAAGGAAGCCCTGCGTGCTGCAGTCGGTTCAGATTGTTTAATGTTTGTCAGACCTGAATTGTGTTGGAAGGAGACGTTGTGAGTAATGGATTCTCTTGCTGTTTCCACACGGGCAAGGCCGCTCAGCCGCTCCATGCACCGTTTATTGCACTGCATTATGGATGAGGTGCTTCTGCCAGCAGACACATAAACACAAAAGGGGGGAGGGAAGAAGAGCACAAGAGAACAAATTCGTGTATTGCCCAATATACAACTCATAGCAATAATTTAGGAAACTTTAAAACACTCGTGTGCAAATATTTTGGAACTGTAGCTCTGAAATGGGTTATTTGCTTCATTCTTGCAGAGAACACGCTGGCTTTACCATGAAACCACTCTTCCTTCTGTTGGAATTATCTTATAGCTACTGCACTGCTGCTACAGGACACCTGCAGTCCCAACAGCCTGCCCTGAAAATGCGAGGTCACATCCTAAAAAAAAGAGCTGTGCTCGTTCATTTCTCATTGCTTTAAGGGGATTTCAGGTGCTAAGCCCATTCGTAAACCTGCTGTTCAAAGTGTAGGTGTGTAGCAAGTAAGAAATGCCAAATGTCTAAAAAGCATCCACCAGGCACTGATTTCCAAGCACTGATTTGCAACAGGCATTAGGGAATGCTCTGCTTAGGGATTTATTGGTGAATCCTACTGGGCTGCCCTGTTGGCAGTCAAATCACTGTGCTGCTCTGCCTGGGAGTGCTCACAGGAGATGCTAGGACCTCACATCGCTGGGTTCTCCCAGGCTGGCTGTAAATTCCTTTCTGAGCAGCACTCAGCTGGTCCAGAGCTGCTCCAGCTGCTCCAGTGGTGCCAGTTGCAGTCAGCACAGCCCCTCGGAGATGCCAAGGGAAGGGTGAGGCTGGTGACAGTCGTTGCCCACCCATGGGAGAACACAGCCCTTCAGCCTGGCACCGCAGTAGGACTAATCAGAATAAATCATCACTTCAAGCCAGCAAGGGTGTCAGAACTTGGCTCTCTATCAGTTGTTATGTAACTGGCTTCGAGCTTGGCACCCACGTAGCTGGGAATCACCACCTGTGCTGACCACAAGACATTGGCATTTTGTCAGGGCAGTTTCTTGGCTTTCAGAGTAACACGTAACTAGGAAGGGTTCACTCCTATTTCTTTAAATCTCCTGAATGCTGTGCAGAACTGAAGGTCATTATAGTTTCCCTGGATGAGCTGTCATGGAGAGCAAAAGGAGAGACAGCACATTGCAAACCAGAGGTAATATTTAGACATTTTGTCTCTGACTATGGAATCCAACGGCAGGACCTGTGATTTCTCAGGGAGGCTGTCTGAACACAGGCGCATTGTCAGGGTATAAATTGTTGTTTGTTAGTTCTGGAACAAGCTAACTGATGAGCACTGCCAGGGCACCGGGGCCAGGGACACATTTCATGGAATGAAAGGGGCCTGACAGCCAGCACAACATGAGATACCAAAGCTGCTTCTCCACACATACTTCCCTTGTAGGACACAACATATTCTAAATATCTATAATATTTTTAGAGTCGGATTTTTTAGCATCACGTAATACTTACAGAGTACTGCTTCACATGTGACTGTTTTAATATTGAGCACAAATATAGCCCTTTTTAAAAATTAAGCCTTCTGAAGGCCATGACAGATGCCAAGATGTTTTTTCTATGATTTGCATAAGGTGGGTAGAGACATGAACTACCTGTCCTGAGCTCACAGATTTGCTTTGTCAGGATTAAACCCCAAACTCAAAATATGACTCCTTTCCCATGCATCTTCCCAAAATTTCTAGACCATGCTGTCCCTACTGAGAAAGAAGCAGAAAGTGAACTCAACAGTCTCTCTTGAGTGAGCTGTAATTCAGATCCTCATCAGCTTTGGAGACTATTTATGCTCAAATATTACGCCCTCAACCTGGCAGAAGAAATAAACTTAACCAGCCAAAACAATTTCTAAACTATACCTGGCAGGTTGGATCCATTCCTCCTGCATGTTGGAATTACTACTAATATACTTACAAAATAATGGTCTGTGGAAGAAGCAGCTTAATTCTAGACAGTGTTAATACTGATTGCAAGAGTATGAGGATTGATAGTCCTTGTAATCTCTTATCTAAACATAGAAGAGCTGCATATGCTGTTCACAAAGCACTGAAATCAATCATCATAGTGGCAGGCAGGTAATTGGGAAGCAAGCTCCTGCTTGTGCAGACCAGGAGAGGATAACGACCTTCAACAGGTTTGCTTTTCTTTTTTTCAAAAAATATTCCCTGTCTCAGGTTTCAAACTTCAAAACTGAAAGCAAGTCACTTAAAATCCCTGAATGTGAGCACTCAGAAAGCCAGCATGGCTTTCAGAACTGCACAAACCTCGTGTTCCTTCCACAGCTCCAGAGAGCAGGAGGGTTATCCAGCACTGCTGGCAGAAAGGTCTGGAAAAGGAGGAAGCCAGAGCTCAGTGCTGGTTGCTGATACCCGACTGCAGAGAGAGGGTTCAGAGCTGTGGATCCTGGCTGGAGATAAAAACCAGCTATGTCCGCGTGGCCCTACGAGTAGGATCAGATTTAATTAAGTCCTTTGAAATGTTAAGATTTAAAACAATTATGTGACTGCACAGCTCCGCAATTTTGACAACCAGGTCTTGTGAGAGGGATCTTGGGGCAGTTAAGAACAGCTCTGTTTACATGTTCAATCAGATGAGGATAGTCGGAAAGACTCCGTAATTAGAGTTTGTTACTAAAAGATTCTCCATGTATTAAACATTAACAGAATGTTTCTAACTATGGAATGAACTAGACTTAACTAAACTTGTAGGAATTAACACTATTCACACTCTGATTTTTCAGATTCGTTACATTCATTTTAAATACTGCTTTCTGCCAGGAAGAGACTGGTAAAAACACAATACTAAAACTTGACTGTGTCTCATTAAAACGTTGAGAAAAGAATGCTGTTTGCAATTTTTAATTTTGGGGGTTTTTTTGGCAACTCATAATCCCTTACTTTCATTGAGATTGCTGGCATTTATCGTCTTTTATAACAACACCAATAATTATTTTGCTTTGGTTTTTTATTGCTTCACAATACGAATGGAAGTTGTTTCCATTGCTTGGAGAAGCACAGTTTAGCTCTAAGAGGTGTCTGTGGAATTGGCAATGGTCCCACTTCTCTACACAACATTACACAAGTCCTCCCAGCCCCTCAGATTGGAGAACTCATCTGTTCTTTCCTAATTCCAGAACAGCAGTTTTTTCCCTTATCAAGGCATGTGGTTTGTTTGGGGGGTTTATGGTCTGTTTTGCTTTGGGGTTTTTTGTTGGTTTGGTCTGGGGGTTTGGTGTTTTTATATTATTGGGTTTGGGTTTTGTTGGGGTTTTTGTTTGTTTGTTTGTTTTCTTTTCACAAATTGTGTTTAGGATCCTGGTCTTGCAAGGAGTGCGTGTGTGGGCAGAGCTGTGCATCCCTTCCTCTCCCCTGAAGTGTGAAATGCACACTGCTGCTTGCCTCCTCACATCCCGTCCCAGGGCTGCCTTTTGGCAGGAAGGACTGGTGTATTAATGTTGTGGGTTGCAACCACAGCTTTCTGCATGTAGAACGAGCTGACAGTTGGCTGGGTGGCAGTGGAAAAGCAACAGAAGAAATGTGGGAATGTTACTTCTTTTTTACATCCTGTGATAGTAAAGCATCTTCTTTTAACAGACCGTGCGTTACATCTTTGCTGCTGCACGTTGCATTTATTCTCTGATGACTCACAGCATCATGGCAAATCCTAGATTTTCTTCCTTAATATGGTAGTGTCTCTAAAAGTGCAAACAAAAAACATCTCATGTAAGTTTTCAAATTACTTGAATAAGTTACCAGGTTTTAAGCTGTTGCATAGTGTGTGTTAGCATTTGTTTCAGAGTTTCTTTGTAGATAAACAAAAGGCTCTGGAAAAAGGTTGGCCCTCTTCATTCTCTGGAGACATTGTCCTCTCCTTTCCTTTCCTTTCCACCCTCTAATTGCTGCGTACCACCCAAACAGAAAACTCACCCAAGAAAAGGTTGTCTTGCTCTAGAAATATTTACTTGCTATTCTGCAAAAACAGAGTCCTGATTTTAACCCAATGTCTTTCCACGCCACCTTTATGCTGATCAGTAAATAGCCATCCCTAAAAATACCCATGGACATGAATCTTGATTAAATACAGCATCTGATTTCCTTTTGACAATTCTTCAGCTGCAATCCAGCACAAGCTCTGTGATATATTACAGAATAACTCCCTGGTACCACCATAACGACTCAGCCTGCTCAGTCCAGCTGTGCCTTGCTCCTCCAGGACACTGCAGGGAAGGTGCAGCACCAGGGCAGTAATTCCATCTTAATTTTCTACTTGGGCTCTGAAACTGATACATTTGGGAAATGAAATTGGCATCAAAACATCTTCTTGGGCCTAGGTTTAAAATGATGCTTGGCGAGAAGTGGAAGGGGCTTTGGTCTCGGCATGAATCTGGGCTGACACGGGAAGCTGCTCTGGTCTCTCAGGGTGATGCTGAGAGCATGTTGGTCCCCCGGCTCAGCTTGGGGCTGGGCCAGAGCCACTCCACATCTGCCGAAGATTTAAGCACCTCCCTAGGGGTGCGTGCAGGAACTCTTGTCCTTCATGAAGAGGATTTTACACTTCTGTTTTAAATTACAGGTTAATTGATCACAGTGCTGATTTAACGTCTCGTTTTCCCCATCCGTGATAAAAGCTGCTTGTAAATGCACAGCCATCAAAACCATTAACATTGTCAGAGTTTAAAACATGCAATCTCAAGCTGAGTACTGTCTTTTCCCTTTTTAAAGGCATGATCTTAATAAAGGAGGCACTGCCATAAATATTAGTTCTGTGTACAGAATCACCCATGATCACTGCTCACACGAAGAGTGAGCAGCAAGGCACGGCTGGGAGTGGCTCTGAGTGAAATCCTTCATGAGCTGAGGCTGCTGGAGCAAGGCTAAAGGCTGAGAGCTGTGAAATTCAGCGAGTAGGAACTGCTGCGCTACAACTCACAGGCTCAGGTGTCTGATTAGAATTACATCATAGCCCTATGCAAATCTTGTTTAGAGATGCAAGGGCAAGTAATCAGACATAGCTGAGGCCACACCTCAACTAAGGGTACTGAAGTCTTGTATGGCAACAAGATATTAAATTAGAAAAATAAAGGGGGAAAATAAGTTATGTTAAATTGGTTAAAATATTTAAATACGAGTGCATTTGAAATGTTTTGTCTCATGGGAAATTAATTTTTAAAACATGTATTTGGATGTTTATGTTCTCCAGACCTTTTCTGTGAAGAAGGTAAAAAAATTACTCCCATTTTCTGGGTTTATTTGTTGGCAAATTGCAGGTTTTGTAAATAAAATAATACGTAACAATTTTATCTTTTTGTTTCCTTAACATATTGTCCAGCCACACGACCTACTGGCATCTCTGGCTCCTTTTTTGGATCTGAGGGTTTGAAGTGTGATTGTCTTATATACTAAGTATATCACCATAGATCCAAAATGGTCCTGGCCCCACACTGAGGTTTATTACCAGGCACAGGTTGCCCAGAGAAGTTGTGGATGCCCCAACCCTGGAAGTGTTTAAGGCTGGATGGAGCTCTGAGTAACCTTTCCTAGAAGAAGGTGTCCCTGCCCATGACAGGGGAGTGGAACTGGATGATATTTAAGGTCCCTTCCAACCCAAACCATTTTATGATTCTATACAGGGAATGTACAACTGAGAGTACTTGGAAGTCCCCTGTTTTCTTTCAATATTTATTTGGGCTGAAAATGTTTGTTATCAGACCACTAGAAGATGAATCTTGATCCAGCTGAAATTCAGTGCCTGAAATTCAGGGCCCCTAGTCCGTTCAGCTCCTTTAAGGAGCCACCCTTCCCCGAACACCTCCCAAATTAGATTTCTGTTACGCTTATCTGGGGCTATTTCAAGGCTTTTATGGAATTGAGTCATCTTCTCTTTACAAGGATATTGCTAATTAAACCCAAGATGAGCAACTGCTTCCACAGCTCGGTGGGTACGAGAGCGGCGCTCCTCGAGCACATGCTGCAGCATATGTATCCTCCAGGAACATCAGACGGATAAATATTGCTAAGCTGCCCAGGAGCAAGTGTCAGACTCCTCAGGCAAGGGCTTGACTGAGCTCTGATGCCCGTCTGAGACGCTGGAAAGGTCTCCAAACGTTAAACAGGAAAGGCAGCTCGCCACGAGGATTGATTTCGTCCCACGCCTCCAGCCCGCTCGCGGGACGCGGCCCCGCTGGCTCCGCCTCGGTGTCCTGACCTCTGCGTCTGACAAAAGGATTCCAGCACGGATCTCTGCTGAGAGAGACAGCGTTGCCATGGAGAGCTGGACAAGTTTTGCTCTGCCCTACGCCCCTGGTGCTCTCTCTTTCTCCAGGCCTATCTGGCTGTGTACACGGCGGGGCCTAGCTCCAAAATCTGTCCAACAAGATGCTCCCTACAAGATTTACTGCCCCACATCCAGCCTGGCCTTTTCTGATGGGGACCCAGGAACTGGATCTCTCCATCTCTCACCTCACATATTTTCTCCATGTAAAACTGTTCGGAATTACACTTAATGCTCGTTCAAAGGCATGAGGCCTTAGTCAAGCACAGGGTGTTGAAAGCAATTGTAGTCATGGTGCCTCTATCTCCAGGCGGAAAATGTGAATATTAATTGGTCCCCTTCAAAAAATTATTACACATTTACTTAGTGGTTTGGGTCCACAGGAGGGTTGGTAAATAAGGACATCCAAGGTCCTCTGTATTTTCAAGTTTTGGTAATCTCAGACTGCCTGCTTCAAGTCAGCAGTCGAAAGGCAAATGGAGATAAATAATTACCTTCTAAAATAAACTCTCTGAATTGGTTTTCTTTGCTTCAATTTTATGTAAGTTCGCCACTGTTTCTGCAAGCATTCTTCTTAGAGTTTTTGTAGCACTTGAATATTTTTGTAAATAGCAGTCCTCATCACTGGAGGTCTGAATCTGTCCACCAAAATGAACCAAAAAGCTTATGTAAGCCAAGATGTGAAAAAAATTTCCTGCAGCCAGTACTTTGAAATTCTCTATTCAGAGAACCAGATGACTGAAGAGCATTAGTGAACTGGATTTAAAACATCATTAGCTGTTCCAGCTATCAAAATGTTATTAGGTTCTTCCTTGTGGATGCAGAAACACCCACTGCAACTCCATTTTTCTTTTCAGCCAAGTAGGATTTCAAGGCATGCAAAGCCTTTTATAAGAATAATTAAAAAAAAAAAAAAATATATAAAAGTTTGCATTTGAGGCATGTGAAAACAACGTGGTGTTTTCAGCATTTTTGCATGGTCACTGCAGGACAAAAAGGCTCTCTTAAGTCCCTGTGCTTGTGTCACTGCTCTAAATTCTTGTGTCAGTGGCATTACCTTAACACGACGTGACTGATCTAATTAGACACGATGTGTCCCAGCAGCTGCTCACCAGTCTGGAGGCTGGGAGGGGCCTTTCCAGGTGATGGCAGCTTCTTGTGTTCCTGATTAAAAACACAGCTGTTTTCAGCCTGGAAGCCAAACCCTTCCCGCAGTCCCCTGAGGGATGACGGTGGCACAGAGCCGGGTGCAGGCAGCGCTGAGCCCCGGGGGGTGTTCACAGCTCCAGCCCTCACCTCCACCCCACGGCTGTGGGCACGGCTGGGCAGTTTGGGAGCACCCAGCTGGGCACCTGCACCGAGACCCATGGGCACACCCACCTGGCAGCGGTGATGGAGCTCCAGGAAAGCTCTTCCAGGGGATTCGGGAAGGGGCCAGCAACTGCAAGCAGGTGGATCTCCACCTTGTCTTTGCCCTCAACCCTCACCTGGTCCCAAAAAGCACATCCATGACCAGCATGGAGGCCACTCGGGTGTGGTGGCAGCGCCCTGCCAGGACGCGGTGATGGGTGTGAAGCTTGGCAAACGCTGGACCTCACACGGTACCTGGACAAGCAGCTCTTCCCCTTTGACCACAACTTTGATTATCAAGATTTATGGGAGGGAACTGTACGACCCTGTGAGATGGAAGAAAAGGATGAGAGTGTGGGAAGATGATCCGAGTGAGGGGGCTGTCAGAGGAAGGAGTCAGCAGTGTGGAAGATGCCGTGAAGCAAATTGAAATGGGTGGCAAGTGTCACGTGTCAGGCAAGACCCCTGCCAACATTCAGTCCTCCCAGAGCCAGGCTGCCTTCCAGACCATTCTCAAGAAGAGAGAAAATTTTTTATGCCAAGTTTTCCCTAATTGATTTGGCTGGGAATGAGTGAGGCACAGACATCTCCACTGCAGACAAACCAGGCTGGAGGGGACTGATATTAATAAAAGCTTCTTGGCACTTTAAAGTAGGAGGTTAGATGTGTAGGAAAATATTACAGTGTTGTTTCCAGTTATTTTTCACTGCGGAAAGTAAAATTGTGCTGTTGTGAGGATCAAACTGCAGGAAAAGGCAAGAATTTACAGAAAATGTATCTCACTTTTTCTAGGCAGGTTTCCCCCTCGTGCCTGTAAAATGCACACACACACCTCTGTAACTCCCTAGATGGGGCCTGCTCCAGGGTTGTGTCAAACTGCACCAAAATCAAAGTCGTTTTTCCAAGGCAGGAGGCATTTGGAGCGATTTAAAAAGGCGTTGGAGTGCAAAGCACTGTCATCTCTGAGCAAGATACATTTGGGAAATGAGGGTTATTTTGTCATGGCATAGGCAATGGCTTCATTACAGCATCAGCTCACGTTACTCCCTCTCTCCTTCTCTCCTTCTTTCTTAACTACGTTCTCATGAGACATTAAAGGATGCTGGAACCTGTCCTCAGAAAAATGAGACTAAAGATGATGGCAATTGCCTGGCCGATGGGGAGAGGATGTGCCTGCTTTGCAGAGGGAAGCAGGGGAGCCAGTGCCCTGTATCAGAGGCCTGATGAGAGATTTGCCAGATCAAAGGGTCACAAAAGCTGCATCCAAAAAAGCACCATCTGATAGTGCTTATCAGTGCACAGCCCAGACTGGGGCATCAGTCCTGAGGGGAAATTCTGCAAAACCTGCTCTTTGCAGGGAGGTCAAAGCATCAGGCACATATCTATGATTACAATTCCATTTGGAAATTAATTAGCATAAAATACTGAAAGGGTAACAAAGAAGTGGATGAAGTTAAACTGTATAAATCACATCAATTAACTGATTATAATCATCCTCCATTTCCTCACGCTCTGACTGTTGGTGCCATCCACCAGTTTGTGCCAGCAAATATTTAAATATCTGGTCTGAAGTCTGATGAAAACAAAAAAAGGACTTCAGCAGCCTTTCAACCAAACCAGAGTTTTGTTTTCAGTGATGAAATTATGAAACAGCAAATATTGTTTAAATGCTGGTCACCTCCTAGTAATCATACACCGTGCTTTTCAGCTCCACTGCACTCTACAAACATTTATTCATTGGCCTCTTATCTGCTTTGGTAGTCCCAGCTTCAGCAGCTCGTGGTGTTCGGAGAAACAATGAGACAGAGGTGCTACTTGCCAGATTGAGATAAAAACATGTTGTTTCCAGAGTGCATTTACCATGGGAGGGTTTTCTGCTTTGTGAAAAGCAACTTCCTTGAGGTTCCTCAGAGTTTCTCATGGATTCTGGAGCGTGGAGTGCTGGATGTAGCAGGGCACCACAGGGGCATATGCAAGCAGAGGGTCTCAGTGCCTTGCCTGGGGCTATCAAGCTGGCTCGCTTTTCTCTGGGTGTAGGAAGTGTTTTCCACGCAAGGCATGAGCTAGATTCACTCTTTTGGCTGCCTGTGCTCTGGTCCTTCCTCCAGGGCTGAGCTCCTGCTGCTCTGCTGTGGCCGTGCATTATCTGTAACTCATGGGCACGAATGCTTTGGCAAAAAGGGCTGTGGATTAACTGAGTTGGGCACAGCTCTAGAAACACAGCGTTAATGAGCTGGAACAAGGTCATACCCGGGTAGGATGGTTTGCAGGGAGTAGGAAAATGACTTTTATTCTCTCCCTGTTGATTCTCACACGTTCAGGCAGCTGTTTGCAGCTGAGCTCCGAAGGTGACTCTTGAGCACACCCTACTGCTTCCCACAGCACATGCAAAAGGAATCGACTAAATTAGCTTTTCCTCTCAATTTTTGTGTTAAAGTGTTGATTAACCTCTTTTCTTTCTCTGACGAACTTAATTTTCATATTTTCCTTTGTTTTCTAAGTGTAAATCCTGTGCATGTAGAGAGTGCAGAACCCCTTCTTCCCATTACCTGGACTTACATGACCTCTGCCTGGTTCCCAGGAGTTTGTGCCACAGAATAAATAGCCCTCTGTATTTCGGGTCTGGAAATGCAGTTTAACCATGCTTACATGTGACCACAGAGCCCAACTCATGAAGTTGCAGAGATTCAATCAAAATTCCTTCTAATTTTTACTGGCCTTTGGAGTGAAACCCGCATCAAAGAACGCTGCGGTGTAGGTTTGCATTGCTCTGGTGACCATAAATGTTCAGTTAAGCAAAGATCCCTAATTACTTATAGTGAGGTCAGCCATTCACTTAGCCTGTTAAACAACTGAAACCCTTTTATGGGATGTGTTTTTGTTTATAACTGACTGTAGCTGAACGAACAAGAGCAACGACGACTGTATAAATAGGACCTGGTTAATCTAATCATTTAATGCCTGGTAATTAACCATAAATACTGCTATTCTGTTATGCTTCAAGGATTTAAATCTGTTCTCCTCCTTCCTGTGTCATTTCTAGGGGAGATTTCATTGCTAGTGAGATATTTTACTTAGGAGCTTTACACATCCACATTTCACATGCCTCTGCTTGACTTCAGGGTTTTATAAGGACTGAACACAGACACTCAACAAGTCCGAGCAGTTCCCACTGCAAAGACAGACACATAAATGTCAGTCTCATTTTCCAGCTGCTGCCATCCTAGTTCTGACCTGGGAACAGCTTTGACTGTAAAATATACTCATATTTTCCACACTTCTCTCGTGTTTGCCACTTAATTTTGTCAGGGCAGCACTGCAATGCCTCCATAGCCTGATTGAACTCCTTGTTGGGTTTCCTCATGGCTGGTTCCAGCTCTTGCATGTTCTCCCCATGCAGTCCTCAAAGGCTTGAATTTCCTCAGCTGAGGAATGCCCAGATGCTCCCTTGACCAGGCAGGACAGTTCAACCCACCACATGTGTGACAGTTGAGAAAATAAAATTGATTCATCCATAAAAATTTTGAAGCATTTAATTGCTTTGTCCTCTGCTCTCCCACCCATTTGCCTTCCCATCTCCCACTCCTATTCAAGCTGCCTTTCTGGCTATGACACTCCACACCAGACAATCAGCAGCAATGTTGTTGCATGTATCTTAGAATCTTTCATTTCAAAATTTCTGCCAGTAGTGCCAGCTCTCATCTCTCACAAAATGCAGATTTTTTTCATTCTCCTTGTATCTTCCAGAACTATTCAATTGTCAGAATTACACCTGAAGTGATTCATCTTTTAGACTTCCTGGTTGCAGAAAAAACTTGGAAAGATACAATATAAATGCTTGTAAAAAGCTTTGAAATGCTGAAAAAATATTTACAGAAAGTTAACCTTGTGAGTTATGGCACCAGAAATGGAACATTTAAAAGCTTGACTTTGGCAACACAACCCTGCTTAAATTTTCTTGGTTCAGGCACTCGAGATCAAGACTGAGCAGGGCTCTCATGAGAACCTTTGATAACCAGAAACTTTGTTGACCATCTGAAGGCATCATTATTTGGCTTTGATCCTGTGCCAGTCCAAGAGAACAATACCTTTTCTTGGGGCCCAGAAAAGCCACATCTTGATGTGGTGCAAGAGCTCAGCTGGGGCACACAGCAGCTCTGATGGGAGGTGGCCCAAGCTGCTCCAGGAGGGTTCAAGGGTAGAGCTGGCAGTGAAATAAGTGAGGTTCAACTCCACCAGCAGCCCCCAGCTTCACAAAATGCAGGATCTGGAGCTTCTAACTCAGTTCTGAGGTTTCAGTCAAAATGGGAGCTGCGAAGAATGGATCAAAATAATCTGTACCCTGCAAAGACAGTCTTGGAGAACAAGACACCTTCTGGTCCTGCCTCTGTGACAGTACTGTGCAATTTGCTCCATTCAGCGTCAATTATAGCTGAATTTAGCCCTGTATTTTTGGCTTTGTTATTATCTGAGTGTCACAGCTCAGCCTGTTAACATGAGGCTAACTCACAAGGTTTTATTCAGATTTTTCTCTGCTTTCTGCTCCGACAAAGCCCAAGGCAATTGGGATTTTCCAGAGGAGAGAATGACTTGTCTCTAATAATAGCTTTAGTCAGCAACATATGTTTAGTGATGCACATCAATATTTGTGCTTTCACAGAGGCTAAGATTTTGCATTTTCAATGTCATCGTGTCCATGAGCATCCTATACCTCAGTGCTTTAAAACTACATGTAAAACACTGGATTTTTATACCTACATTTCCCACTGGCTGAAATTCTTCTGTGCTGTCAGGCAGTATCACATTGCAAACCATCCCACTTCCTACCTGGTACCAGACTCTTTGAAATGTGCACCTCAGCTATGATTTATGAGATACTTATATAATTTTCCTTTTTTTTTTCTACAGAAGCAGGTAATACCTCATAGGGCACGTTGAAAGACTTTATGTTTTTAAGCACCCACTATTCTGCCTCACTCTCTCCTTTAACGCTAGAAGGAATACGGGATAAAGCAATGTTGTTATTCCTCAGATTGTTCCTTCAAGTCTTCTCTTGTTTTCTACTTTTTTATCGAGTTATTCTTCTTGTGACCTCCTAGCCATTTCTTCAGCCAGAGGCTGGAAGGTGACTTAGGAGAGATGACTCCACGTGAAGAGGAAATCTTAGACTTAGGGATCCTGGTTACAGGCAAAACTTGCAGTTCTTGGCAAAATAAGCACAGAAATGTTTAAATCTGCATCACAATGTTCTCCAAAGCAAGCACAGTTCTGCCTGCAAAATAGAAAATTCCTGGTGATTCCCTCAGGCATTGGACTGGAGGGAGGAGTTGCCTTCCTCATTGTAATTCTGGGGTTTTACTGATCAAATCTTCATGGCATAAGTTTAGTTTGCAATAACCCCTATTTGTGTGTGCAGTTCAGGTGTTCTCTATCAGGAAATGATAATTGGTCTCCTTCACATTTTGGAGGAAAGAGGTTTAATGAAAACCTACCATATGGCTTTCATTTTTTTTTATAGACTTAGGTTTTGCTTGAAGCAATTTATGTTTCCCAAACTCATGGTAAGATGCAAAACATCAGGAACTTCCTGCTCCTCCTGGGCACTGACTGGTGACAGTGCCATGCACCAAAATGCTTGTCCACCTTTTCTGACTGAATCAGCTGGTCACAAAGAAGCATTTTGTGTCTCGAGTTATGGCTACAAATGGGCTCCTACGACCACTGAGCACGGAGGTTTCCTCTGCGAGAGCTGTGTTCTGGATATTAAGGAGTAGAGTGGTAGCTGGTGAACAGCTGCTGTGTAATAACCTGTCTGGTTTCCTCTGTGTCTCACGCTGGAATTGATGTTTAAATTCATTCTCATTTGTTAGACTTCACTGGTTTTGTTCATCACCCGAAAGCTGGCTCTGCACGGGTCTTGCTTGCAGCTGAGCAACAGGGTACCACGCTGCTCTGGAGCTTCTTATATTGTTCACAGTCAAGTTTTCAGATTTTTGCACCATTTCTAGCAGTGTTAAGAATTTTGAAATAGAGCTTTAGAGCCCAAGTTTTGCTTGTATTCCCAATTCCATCCTCCTGCAGCTTGTCCCCATCTTTAACTGCTGGGGGATGTTGCCTCTAATGCCTCTCCCTCATTATTTTTCTCTCAGTGCTTCTAACTATGTCCTTTCCTTTTGGTCAGGTCCTGTGTGCCATCCTCCATGTAATCATTCCAAAGAGAGAAGAATAAATACACTGCCCATCTCCTTGAAGGAAAGAAGTCTAAGCAAAACTGTTTCCATCTCTGTTATTTCCTCTGTTAAGCTTCCCATATCCCTTTTGCTTTTTTTCCCACTTATGGGCAGTGGTGCTATTCTTGTGTGACCAATTTGCATAAAGCCATAGCAAAATAGATTTTTTATTTCATTTAAACAGCCTTTTATTTTATTTTAGTATTTCTGTGTGTAATTTCATAGATGAAAAAACACGAAGAGGTGCAGGATTCATGTTTAGAAAAGCATTGTGTGTCAGTGAGTGCCCTGGCTTTACTCTTCTGACTTAGCAGCTTTGTGCAATGGAGGTTGAAACTACCAATAACTGTAAATATAACCCATTTTTATTGGCATAACAGTGACATCTATTGTTTGATATTATATACATCTGTGCCACTCTTAGCAACTGCATACAGGTATTGAACCCTCTCAATTTCATAAGGTACAAGCATGCAAAGTCAAATCATTGATTCAAAGAATTAGGTAACGGCACATGTAGTAATGCCACTGGACAGCTCTGCAAAATTAAGCCTAATTTGTTTTGTCACAGCCTAATTTAGAGATCAGTGTGGTCTGATGCACAGAGAGAGGCGTCTCCTGTTTCAGAGTGTCCGCAGGTGTTGTTTTGATGTCACACCAGCCACGCTGCACCAGGACAGGCAGAGGCTGGCAGCACCCAGCAGAGGATTCTCCCAGGAAAGCTGCCTTTGCACGGCCCCACAGTGCAGCTGCAGAACATCTGTCCCCTGCCATCCCCCCCTGAACCAAGGGAGCCCTGGCACTGCAGCACAGCACAGGAGATGAGCAGGGAGGGCAGGCAGACAGCAAAGCCCTGCCCGTGGGTTTCACTGAGTGTCTGCTGCGAGGCAGAACCACACACCAGGGCTGGTTCCTGCCCAGGCCAGCAAAGCTGAGCCTTTCCAAGCCAGCCCCAGGAGTGTGAGGGCTGCACTCTGCCAGGTACCAGCTCCAGGTATTTCCAGGCCAGCCCTTGCACTGGAAGGAGGATACCAAACCATCAGGCTGGGGGAGTTAGGAGAGTTGCTTTAACTCCTTTCTTATTGCCCTCATTTGGTTATCTCTGTTATTTCTTGCTTCTTTTAATAGAGAATACAGAATTCAAATAGGAAAGATTATAATATCGCAGTAATGAAATACAGGGACTATGGAGTGTGTCAGACTCTGTGGCTGATTAGACTTTCTGATTCGTGGGCTGGCACTCAAGGGAACAGCAACTGTCTCTTTTACTGCCTTGTCTATGAAAACAGCAGAAGGCTATGTATGCTCATTACTATTTTATGTGATTCTGAATATTAGAAGAGAAACGAAGAGAGCAAAGTTATAGAAAGATATTTTTAATAATTTTAATGGAATACTGTGTTTAATTCTTATATAAGTGAACTCTGGATAAGCAATTACTTTCAGTAAAAATATTTGGTACTGGTAAGTGAAGCAACATAGCTCTCTCCTGTTTAAGCCATAAGCTGTAATATAAGGATGTAGAATTGTAAGAAGCATGGGTAAAGGGAATACATTGCCTATAGACCTTGCTGTGAAAATAGCACTGAAATATGTGCTAAACATTCAGCTTACACTTAGAGTTCACTGGGGTACATAAATGCTGTCTTCAACATCCACGGCACATTCCTAAACTGAGGATATAAAGTCAGGCTGTTGTGTAACCCACCAGGTTTTCCATCCTAAGAGTAAATACTGTCTACTTCTCCATGGATCTGTACATAAACAGACTTTTCCAAACCTCCAGTCAGCTGTAAAGGCTGCAGGATGAAATATTCATATTAAAAATCCTGGATTAAAATCTACAGCATTTCATGTATTGTTCTCCACAGTGATGTAAACTTGCTTCTAATTTCCTACACTCCAGCCTCCCTTTTAAGACCTTTCCACAGAGTAGCACCCAGCTGAAAGGTAACAGCAGCTGCGTTTCTAAGGGCCTGTGTTGAACTTCTGTGCTTTCCAAAGAGAGAGAAAAATAAACATTATAGGAGCAAGTAACACAGACTTCATAAATAGACAGGTTCTGGAAATCTCACTGTTCCCTCAGTGGAGAGGGAAAATAAGTGTATGTAATGGAAGCTCTGAGTCTGTGCAGTGTTGGAGGGGCTGGAGATGCAGACAGGCACCAATCCCAGAGGGACAGATTTTTTTGTTGTTGTTCACAAAAGCACTGAAAGATGCCTTTTTGAAAAATTGACAGTTCCATGGGTGAAGAACTAAGAGACCTTGTGGTGGCTACAAGGATCTGTGGAGCAGCCAAGGAAAATGGCCCTACTCTCCCACCCCCAGATGCCTGAGGGAGAAGACTGGGTTTGCAGCAGGCACAAAAGAAAAGCTGCAAGGTCTTTCAAAAGACCCAAGGGATGTGGGAGCCTGTTTCATACTGAAATTCAGAGGGCACTGTGCTGTTAATTCCCCACACGTCCCCTTGAGGTTCAAGTCCTCTGTATTTATTTATTTATTGTCTCTGGAGTTGCATCCCTCTAAATGGCAAAAGCTGGGAGTGAGTGATAGTAGGCTCTGAAAACTCAGCGTTAGCAACAAGCAGGCAGCCCCCAATCCGAGTGGAGGGCAGTAATTTATTATCCATTAGGTGCTCTGTCAGTCAAAAAGGACTAACAGAGCAATAAAGTGTGAGGTGATCAGTTGAGCTCAGCCCATACCACTAGCTGGCTATCAGAAAGGTCAGGGTGGCAAGATGGATGGTTTCCTCTCCTCCAGACACTCCATCTTTCCACCGGTGACACACGCAGCTCTCTCTCTCAGCAAGTAAGATTGTCAGGTATCTCCTGTGCATGAAGGCACCTCCAACCCGCCTGCACATTTAACTGTTTCAGAGGAAAGAACACGAAGTTTTTACATTTTGCTGAAACATTTTCAAGTGAGGACCACAGGCCCTGTTCTGGTGGTGTGGCTGCAGCCTGCAGCACCAAACCCACCCTCCTCACGAGGCTGATGCTCCACAGCCACGCAGGGCTCCGGGGCACAGCCACGTGCTGCTGCAGGCAAGTTTCAGGGAGACAGTCAGGAGTTTTTCTCTGCTTCTCCACTGTAATCAGTGTGCCAGGGCCTAGATATGAGTCTTTTTACTTAGGACTCAAGGCGTGCAAGCTCGTTTCTTGTCTTTCACCTGATCCATCAGCCTGTGGGCTCCTCCAGGGTGAGGCCCTGATCTTCCTTCAGTGATGATCCTGAAATTCTGGATTCATTAAGCCAGACAGAGAGAGATTCAGAGACTCCATCCCTGGGCAAGGAGAAAACTTAGATTTTGGTCCAAAACTATGTCAAGTGTTTCATCCCCACTTGTTCCAAGTAAAACAGGGACATTCCTGGAGGCAGCAAGTAATATGTGTTTTGAAAGGCTCCTCTGAAGCAGGTGCAGCTTCCCCAGCCTGCTGCCCTGACACATTAATATTTCCAACAGACTTCCCTAGACTCCAACCAGACAGTCTCGCTCCTGGGCGGCCAAGGAAACGCATTTCTCAGTCAGCTCATTGGAGGGCTCTCTCCAAACACTGCACACAGCAGCCTGGAGCACACTCGTGATGGGGAATTCATCCACGCTCTCACACTCTCCTTGGCTCCATCCTTTCCTCTTCACTCCTCATTGCACTGACTGCTGTTACCAGTCTGTGCCTTGCAGCTACAGGCAAAAGTGTAACCAAACTTCCAAGCCCCAGGGAGGGAGCTGGAAATGGTCCCAGCATCAGACTCCAGCCCAAAATGCAGTTCTGGTATTCCCCATCCTCGTTGCCACTGCGATATCGTGCCCATGTTTATTTGTCGTGCTCTAACAAGCTGTATGTGAACAGCCAGCTCGTTTGTTCTCAGAGGATAGATTAGAGCAGCCAGCCTCCTCCTGGAATAAGTGGAAGTTGAATTATTTATTTCCTTTTCTTCATAAGAAGCTTATAGCACGCTGGATGAAAAGTCAGAAATAATTAAGAAAAATGCTCTGCCTTCAAACAGAAGAAACACTCAGAGAACAGCTGAAATGCTGGTCACAGCTGGGCTGAGTGTGGGCTTGGGATGGGAAGGGAATCTCTCCTTGGTGTTGCAGGAATCAGCCTGGAAGGATGCAGTGGTTCTGTGGATGCCTGACATTTTATCTGGAACAATTTCTCCTGTTCACTTTCAGCAGTAAATTTCTGGGTGAGGCTTTTTGCCAGGTGGTGTGGAAATGTTCCACCAGACAGGCGACTGCTGCCATGGTGGGAGTTTTAGAGAAGGGGATACTGAGGCACAGAGAAGGGATGACATCTGGGGGCTTGGAACATGTTACCCCTTTGTTTATGCTGTCAGGCGTGGCTCTTTATTTTTAATATTGATTTTATAATATTTCTGTTATTTCCACTAAGAGAGAAAGTCTGGAAATACTCCCTCTCTTTATAGATGCAACTTCTTCCTTCTTTAAGACACTGATGCCTCCCCCAGAGGAGAAATTCTGCCTTTATGGGTTTCTATTCATTGGTCCCACACCTCAAGTTGGAATTCTGAGTAAAAGACAACATTCCCCAATAATGGAAGTTCACTTCCTGACAATGGAAGTCAGAGCTGGTTTATAAGGGTTGAACAAACATTCCTTTAAAAAAAATAACAACTGTTGCTTTACAGATATTGAGTTGATTTTACATTGCCCAAATACAGGTTAGATGTGTCAGCTCGGGAATATTACAAATACTGACAAGTCCTTTAGTTGTGATTCTGATAATACATGGAATAGGATTTTCTGAAAGAGATTTAAGGAAAAAATAAATTTCAGGGACTAAATCATCCGTAACGCCTATTGCTGGAATTCCATGTGGGAATAAATAGCCCAATATACCCACTTCAGTTTAAGAAAGAAATACATTAGTGTAAAGCTGTTTTGAATGAAAAAGTAATCTCCTTTCCCGTTTCAACACAAACTGAGTCTGGCCCACCTAATCATACTTTTTACTACACACAGATCCGTGATTGCTCATAAAAACGGTTTCTTTAGGTTTAAAGCCAATTGCTGCTCATATTTAAGTGAAACAGCTCTTTCACCTGAGGTGTGGCAGAAAATATTCCTCTCAACCTATTGCCAAGCCCTTAGAGTTTAATTAATGGCTGTGAGCACTTGGAAATCATCAGGAAAAGGTAAATATGAGATGATGTCTGCCTCGGCTCAGCTGCCCCAGGGGTGGCTGGAGTTGAAAGCCTGAGCTGTTGCAGTGGAGCAGGGCTGGGCTTTGAGATCTTCCGCACAGCCCCGTGGATGTCACACAACAGGGACCTGGAACCAGTGAATTACCCAAACTGGTCAGTGTTATTCAGTGCCACAGGCAGAGTCCTACAGAATCCTCAGCAGGCAATCAGACTAAGCACCTACCCTTGGATCTGGGTATTTTCGAGGTTAAAATTCTATAAAAATTACTTTAAATACACGCGTTTTTCTAGAGCTGAGCAGAATCCAGCTGTTCAAAGAAACAGGGATTTTCCAAGCTCCCCAAGGCAGCTGGGTACCCAGCTTCTACTGAAGCTCACCAGATGCTAGCCCTAACTTTCTCAGAGTCCTTTGAAAATCCTGGATCTGGTAAAAATTGATTTACAAAGGCTTTTTAGATTCTTAGGAAATAATAAAGCATAGTCTGGATACTTCAAATGGGATCCACTTACATCTGGGACAGGTTCTTCTGGTCTTTCTCTTGTAGGTAAATCCTTCTGTATATATTTTAGGCTCCATGATTCATCATTTGTGAGCTCCATCAATTACCATTCTAAAATTCACTGAGTGCTTCCCAGGCAGTGCAATATTCTTTGACCTCCTCCCTGGCTATCCTTTTGCTGGTGGGTTTCACAAGTTCTTTTAAAGTAGGTCAGTGAAATGCCCTCTCTGCTGAGGGATTTTTTTCTTTGAATCAACCTCCACAGAACAGCCTGAAACTGCATTGTGAAACCCAGCCAGGACATAATGTATAGCAGTATATGGGATACAAGATTCATTGACTTAGCTGGGTTTAAAAAACTAATCCTTGTTCCCTAAATCTTTGATGAAACATTATTTTAGCTTGAAATGTTGTGTTGTGTGGCATGTAGTAATTCTTCCTGGGGTATAAAATTTTATTTCTGCTTCAAGCCTGTTTTGGAAACCTTGGCACTTTCAGCTTACTGCAGTCAACTGCCACAGTATGGAAAGTCCTTTATGTTATTGGAAAAGCAAGGTGCCCCAGTGCTGTGTGAAGTGAAAACTCAATTAATTACAGGAAGGAACAATGTACGATAATTTCAGAATTAAAATATTATCGGTACTGGAAGCACAGAGGTAAATCCTCTGCTGAATCCAATATTCAGAGCAGAGGAGTGACAGGCAGATTCAGAGGATTGCTCTAATCCCAGGTTGCTGGGAGGGAAATCAGGGCACTGTGTGGGTTAGAGGACCCCCAGAGCCCTGGTGTGACCTCCAGGAGATACATGCATCGAGCTGCAGGGACAGAGAGTGCTCTGGAAGCACTGTCAAGCACTGTCCCACCCCGTGGAGACCCTCCCACCCAGGAATGTGGGCACTTCAACAGCAGGAGAGAGCCTGGGTATTGTCAAGAGCCCATTTTTATTTTATCTGAGCTGGCTCCTAACGGTTGGATCCCCTAATCTGCTTACAGTAGATCATCTTTCCCTTACGTTGAAAGTTAAGTTAAAAAAAAATTGTCAGAAATCTACAAGCTGAATATTTTGGGAACCTTTTAAAGCTAATGCTGTTCTAAATGCAAGGTTGGAGATTTGGAGACCTCTCCTTTCTTGTTTTTGTTTCCCACTTAATTGTTCAGCATCACCTATTTTTGATTTGCAGGCAGATATCCTAAGCTCCAGTACACGTATTATCCTTATTACCTTTGCACATTCTTGTTTAATTATTTTTAAACATCCTGACCTATTATAGATTAAAAGTCATGGATGAGGTTAATGTATAATTAATGAGAAAGGATGTTCATGGTGACAGCTCAGAATAATGATGAATGAGCTGAACAAGAGATCTGACGAGCTGTCCAAGGTCAAATTGCACATGGGAGTGTTAATGTTGCCTGACACAGCTTTATTTCTTTCTGATTTCCTGTTTTAAACAGATTTGTTATTCTTGCAGAGCTGTTAAGCCATTTAAAGGGATGGGGAGGTGTCCTCTGACCTCTAAGTAAGGAGTGCTCCTTGTTGGTGGTCCTTTATACCATCTGCCAGGAGGTAGGAGATCCAAAATCCACTCTTTTCTCTTGAAAATATCCGTTAGATTCAGAGGACAGTTGATCAGGGGGGAGAGGAGGGAAGAAGGTAAGAAAAAACACAGGAAAAAGGCCTTAATTATTGACTCAAAGAAAAAAAAACTCTTACCCATTTCCATACAGCAAATACTCCAGTACTGAGATAATTATTTGGTGACAGACTGGAAACAGCATTCTGGATTTTTCTCATATTTTTTGTCAAAACTGTGGCATTTCTGATACCATGAGAGTCTGACTGTGTTCCCCAGAGAAATCATGACCAAAATCTGATGGGGAATAATAGCTGACTGGTGAGAATGGTATAGAAACAGTATGTTGAAAATTGGAATTCATGGAGCTGAGGTGTCCTGTGATCCAAGGTCCTGTCCTGTGACCCAAATCCCAAGGCTGCACAACAAATACTGCGAAATAAAAAAGGTTTTACAGCAGCAGCAATTAATTCTGCCCTTTCTCCTTACTTAAAGGTGGATTTCTTCACCTGTAGCTTTCCCTGGCAAACAAGGAGGATGGATAGATTGTGTGTCAGGATTGCTGGGAAAACCATTTGTGCCTGCTGACTTCAGGGTTTGTTGCTCTGGACTGTGGACCCAGCCTGGCGAGTGCCTTGGAAATGGGCAATTTGTCTCCTTGCCATGTTTTCCACCCAGTCTTAATTTACAGTTGCCTGGGGGAGGAAGGAAAGGTTTTCTGTCTCTCCGATCATTTGCTATGTAAGTTGCTGCCACGCAATTTGTTTTCTTTGGTCACTGTTGTCCAAGTTAGTGCTCCTCTCTCAATCATGCACAGAGCTAACTGAGTGCACTCTCTGTCTTTCTGCCCTCAGCGTTCCGCTCTATCAGAAGGAAATAGCACAAAAATATTCAATTTTTTTTTTTCTTGGCCATTTCAGATTCTGAAAACACTGAGACATTTCAAGCCATTCAGGAACATAAACATGAGCTTCCCTCAGCGTTAAAAATGAAAGAGAAATCCCACAAGCTACAGCCATGTATCAAATGTGATAATGATTGTGCTAAATTATCTAAGGAAAAAAAATTACCACAATGGATGAATCGCACAAATTTAGAAATTGCTTTTATTTTGTCACATTCATAAGTTTAGCGTTTGCATAGATGAAGGTATTTTTAGCATGTCAGGAAAATTAATCCACCGTGTCAGAGGTTTATGCCCAAAAAGGAGACAGAGAAGTCAAATAAAGGGAGAGGCCATGGGGCATTTCCCATGGGGTCTCAAATTTTTACAGGACGCAGGCTCCTTTTTATCCTAATTTCCTGGCCACATTTCCCTCTCTCTTTCCCTGCTGGCTGAGGTACTTGAGAGGTACAGACTTCCCAAATCCCCTAACACAGACCTCCTTCTAATGTTCATCCCCTCTCCCTTCTTTTTCTTTGTGTCCCTGTTCTTTTTCTCGAAGCCCAGGAATTTAGCATGGCCTTGGGTGAGCAAGAGTCTGTGGCAATTTCTGGAATTCCTGTGGAATTTCTGCTTCCTCCTCGTTGCTTTCACCTCTCGGTATCTGGCTTTATCTGCCAGCAGGCCCACAGTTTGTTTGTAAAGGCACCTCCCTCTCAGTCCTTCCAAGCAGAATATTTATCTGCTGGTTGTTGCCCATAAATAGGATTAAGGCAAGCTAGAAACAAGCAACTCTTTTATTTCCCACTGTGCCACATGCAAAGTGTGGTAAGTCTCTCTGCACACACTGTACCTCCGTGATTTTTTCAGTTAAAGGTTAAAAAGTACCTGAAAACGGGCAAAAGTTGCAAAATACAGCAGGGATTTGAGGGAAACCTGAATTCTCAAGCTGGAGTGGGAATCCCGGCTCTTGGATCCTCCTGGATACTTCTGAATCCATCCTGGATCATGGGAATGTGAGGATCTGGGAATGGGAATGGGAATGGGAATGGGAATGGGAATGGGAATGGGAATGGGAATTTTAAGGCTTGGGACAGCATTCCCAGGAGAAAATCCAGGCGGGAGCAGGGATTTGAGGGAAAACCAAATTCCCGCCTCCAGCTGGAGTGGGAATCCCGGCTCTTGGATCCTCCTGGATCGTGGGAGTGTGAGGATTTGCACGTTATATAGATGGAGCAACCTGTTCAGGTCAACCAGAGCGTGTGAGACCTGCCTCGGGCGGGAACCTTTCCGAGGGCTGGGTCCCTCCAAGGCAGGAGAGCGGCCCCAGGGCCCTGTGAGAGGAGGCATGGCTGGGCTCACAGCACAGAGCACAGCAGACTCCTGCCCAGCCCTGATCCGAAGGTCAGGAGATGCTTTTGTTAAACAAGCACGTGTGCCTTCACTGCCGTGGGTGCCACCCTGGCAAACACCCGCAGCGTTCCACGACCCAGGATGGATCCTGAGCCCAGGTGTCCTGCTGGAGGCCAGAGGGTCCCCTGGCTGCCTGGCAGAATAAAGGGCTTCCACAGGCAGGTGCAAACGTGCCTCTCCTGCAGCCTCGCTGGCTCCTGGCTCTGCTGGGCATCCAGGAAATTCCCTTTGTTCTGTGCCCCAGCGGAGAGCAGAACGCCGATCCCACCCAGCTCTGCGGCAGTGAGGACACAAGGGCAGGAAGGAAATGAGTTTACTCTGCTTTCCACAGCACTTTCTGTCACTCTAATAACTTCATAGATAGGAAATTTTGCCTGGAATAAAACACAACCCTGTCATACATCTGACATCAGGGACTAAGTGTCCAAAATATATTTCTTATTTTCTCTTGCTGGATTTTCCCTTCTGCTTCCTATATTTTCTTTCAGCTGCTGGGCTTGATGTTGACTCAGTATTCAGGTTAGAAAAACCTCACATGCTCTTCTTTGAAGGTGTAATGCTTTATTCATGTTTATTGTTTTCTTGCAGTACTGTTTCCACTACCTTTTTTTTCCCCCTTTTTTTGCCATGAAGCCTGCTGAAGCAAAATCTTAAAAACAGGGAAGACAAGATAAGCAATACCCTTTCTTAGAAAAAATATCCATGAATTCTGGCAGCATTTGAAATGTGAGTTTAAAGAGCAAACATTCTTCTTATTTCTGAACAGAAACTTTCCTACCCTTTTGGGAAAGGGCACTTCCTCTGGCATGATTTATTGTCATTTCTAGATGTCCTTCAATAATGACTGATCCAACAGCACCCTCCAGGTATAAGATTTAACCTTGATGGGGATGAACTGCCACCAAGAACTTTTTTTGGGGGAGGAAATAGGAGAGCACCTGTGCCACAGGTACAACCCCACCTGGCACTGTGGAAGTCATGACTGCAAGAACTGATCTTTGTGAGCAGTAACACGGGTGTCTGAATGGATGAAAAAAGCTGCGTTTTGGGTCTGGGTGGGGTTGGTTTTGTTTTCTTCATTTTGTTTTTTGAATCGGGGGAGCTACACTGGAAACCACAATAAGCAATGTCCCACTTGGAGAGGGCAGCAGCATTCTGGTGTGGCCCGTGTGGAGTATTGGTTGCTAACTCATTAATTCTGAGCAGAGTTTTAAAAGCTGGTTTGAAGCCTAAGTGTCTGACCTGTGCCCATCCTTCTCTTCTGTGCTGCCTCGTGGCAGAAAATGTTGATTTTCAGCATTCTTTTTAGCAAGTGAATCTTTCCTTTACTTTTTGTGTTAGAATTAAAAAATCCCCACGCCACCAGACCCGGGGTCACTCATCAGTTAAGCCACAGGGCCACTGCAGGAGCTCTTTGTTGAGAAGGGCTCTGTTCATGCCCTCCCATCATTTCCTCTGCACTGGGTATCTCACAGCCTCTCCCCCTCCACGCAGTGTCAGCCCTGAATAATTTTTTCCTCTCCATCTGAGCAAGTTTGAGGCGGGTAAACACTTGTGTGTCTAATTCAGGGGCTGGAAGCTGTCACTGTCTCTTCCAGCTCAGTACCTGGCGTGTTAATCCGAGAAGTAATTAACAGGATGGAGTGTGATGCTAATGGAGTGAGCCCTGTGCCAGGGCTTGGAACCACACAGGAGGGAGGGGAACATGATTCTGGCGTGTTTTCCTCCTCAGCATATGTGCCAGATCCTGGGCTCTGCCTTGTCAGTAAAAGCCTGGCTTCTAAGTAACACTTTAGGGTATTTTTGTCACTGATGCTGTGAATATTTGCAACAGCCAAAATAATTTGGATAAGCCTGTATTGGTTAGTTACCATGGTCACCTAATATGCAGTGGCTTTGGACAGGTGTAAGGAAGGTTTTACTGTGCCTTCTGCTGGTAAATACGGATGGAAAACGTGTTAGGCTGTTTCAAGTAGTAATTGTTGTTTTGCAAATAAAATTCCCTTAATCCAGACTGAATGTTAGGATTTCAAGGAGTTGTAACAGAGATACAGACAAAGCTGGAGCTGCTTGTCAGTGAAATGGCTTCATGTTAGAAAACAAGACTTAATGTTTTCTCCTTCTCTTGATACTCACTTTTGAGATAAAAGGCTTAATGCCCAAATTAGACAAGTCAAGCACTCTGTTTATGTTTGTCATCCTCAGCATTGAGTCACAGAAGCTGTAGAACATGTGCTCACATATTTTTGCATTACAACTTATTAAAAACTTTTTTTTTTCAGCAAGAGAAAAAGGAAAAAACTAGGAAAAACTAGGAAAAACTAGGAAAAACTAGGAAAAACTAGGAAAAACTAGGAAAAACTAGAGCCCACTTGCCCAGCAACAGAATCAGCCAACCTTAAGGAGTGGAGGGCAGCTGGAAATGACATTGAGATATCCTGTAGGATGGTGGGAAAGGTAGAAAAAGGGAAAATGAATCCATATTGTTTGCTGGGGTGGTGGGAATGTTCTCACTGTCATGTCCTGCTGGAAAGGTAGAAAAAGGGAAATAAATCTAAATTCCTGGTTGGGGTGGTGAGATGTTTCTGTCCTGCCTTTAACCATGTTTGGTGCATTTAGAGGGAGGCCAGACCTTGCTGCCTCCCAGCCAGCTTTGGCCAGTGGCCATTTTCCCAGTGGAAAATTTTCCAGTGGCCAATTCCATTTGGCCAGTGGAATTTTCCCTCTGGCCCTGAGCCCTCTGTGGCTCTGAGCAGCAGCACTTGGGCTCCCAGCTGCCCCAGGGACACCAGTGCTTTGGGGGCAGGACACGAGCACCCAGCCGTGTCACTTATGTGACTGCTACGTGTGGCCCCTACCTAACCCAGGGGAGCTCATCCTTTACTCTCCAGCTCCCAGCTTCGTGATGGCCTTGTGAGGTTCATCCTGGGTTTTTGACTGCTAAAAGAAGCATTTCCCAAATCATCCCCCTCATGGTTATTTCTTTTTCCATATCTAGTGACCATTCCTGTGCAGTTCGTTTCACAAAAAACCAAAAATATATTCTAAAAGTTGCACTATTCATTGTGGAAGAAAAACAAATTTTAGCTTGTAAAACAGAATAGTCGTTTTTGGGCCAGCTGTACTTGGCAGTTTCTGTTCAAGTTAGGGGATGCTGAGCTGGTGGGTAGAGCTTGGCAGAGTGAGGCAGCAAAGCTCATCTGTAACACCATCATTATTGCCCCTGTTCTGTTCTCTCAATAATTTCATCTATTAAACAAATAAATGAGTGATTATGCCAGATGAGATTTTTTGTGTGAGAGTATCTTCTCCTAGCATTGCCATCTTTTAGTGGTAATTATGCAGTCATACAGCTGTTGCTTGCAGGCAGGTTTGAGATAATATTTTTATAAGCTGTATAAATCACACCATAAAAATAAATGAAGAGACAAGAGTCTAGTCTGAAGACAACAGAGAAAAAAAAGCTGGGGATCTGGATTAGGGAATACCTGGAGAGAGTGCAGTCAGTGCTGACTATAAGTGGGCTATGCAGTCACATGATTGCAAAATAGAATGGTTTGGGTTGGAAGGGACCTTAGAGGTCATCTGGTTCCAACCCTGTGCCATGGCAGGGACACTTTCCCCTGTCCCAGGCTGCTCCAAGCCCTGTCCAACCTGGCCTTGGACACTTCCAGGGATCCAGGGGCAGCCACAGCTTCTCTGGGCACCCTGTGCCAGGGCCTCCCCACCCTCACAGGGAAGATTTTCTTCTGTAAATCTAATCTGAATTTCCCCTCTTTCAATTTGAAGCCATTCCCTCTAGTTCTGTCACCACAGCTCCTGATGAAGGGTCCCTCTCCAGTTCCCTGCAGCCCTTTCAGATACTGGAAGGTGCTCTGAGGTCTCCACACAACCTCCTCTTTTCCAGGCTGAACAGCCCCGACTTTCTCACCTTGTCAAGCCTAAACCAATCAATTAAGGCTCTGGAGCTTAAAAAAGAATTACACAGATGCTGAAGTGTCCACACCATGGGCAAGTCAAGTATTTTTAATTTCCCTGCTCAGACTCACAGTGAAGAGTGGGGGAAAAATTCCTGCAGCAGAAAGTCAAGTAGATGTGTCATGTGTTGGAAGATAAAAGCAGACCATCATGAAAGTGCTGAGAAACCCAAGCCCCAGCAGTCCCCAGCTCACGAACTCCACATGCAACACTTTGCTAACACATTGACTCATACATTTGGATGTAGCTCCTTCCCAACATATGGTCTGAAATGGGTCTCTCCTGTAAATTTCATGGAGTTATTTTCTTTATGGCTTCATTCTTCCAAAGCCCAGTGAAAATGCCCGTTCTCTGTTTATTCCAGCTATTTAGTCTGGCAATTATGTAATGTTCATGAAACAGAAGCAGCACATAATTTTTATGGTACATAATATCTCTCTTCAGGAAAAAGGTGGCCACTTAGAGGAATTTTCTTCTCCCAGGATGCTTTTTTGGTGATGACTTTTTGGCAAAACCAAACTGCTGCAGCCAGGAGGGAGTCATTTTATGACTGATTGACTGTTCTGCTTTCGCTTATGAGCATTCATAGCTTCCATTGCTTCTCTCCCCTGTCTCCCCTTTCTTCTTCCTGAGGCAAATAAGAGATGAATGTCTAATTTTGGCTTTTAAAGCTGCCACATTTCAGGATGGTTTGGTTGGTTGGTTTGTTTGGGGTTTTTTTGTGGGTGTGCTCCTTTTCAAGAGATAATTGAAGAGACTGAAGATTAAAAAAGAAAAGAAAAAAGATTTTTGTGTCGGTTTAGCATTTAGAGGTGTGGAAAGTTCATGGAAATTTTCTGTCTCCTGGGTTACATTTCAGATGTGTTTTCACCAAACAGCTGTGTGTATAATATCACCATGATTTTATTTAAAACCATGGGACACTAACAGAAGGATGCAATTCCAGACTTGTCTCCCATTTTCATGTCAACCCACAGCAGCTCCATTGAAGCCAAAGAATTAGTTAAAAGGAAAAAGACAAAGGAAAATTTGGAGACTTTTTTGGTGAGAAAAGTTTTACATCTGAATTTTAAGAGAATACAAATTAAGTGGAGGAAACAGTTGTAAAATTCCAATTATTAGTCTTGTATATGGCAAACGGACCTGGATGAAGACGAAACCTTTCTTTGAATGAGTATTGCGGTTACAGGGATAAATATTTATAGGAAAGGTGTGAATTATTTATATGTGTTCCAAGATAGCAGAGTATAATAGCATCCTTCCCCTGGATTTATTACCCTGTAAGCTGGGGATTGCATGCACGGTGATATGGTAACTGATATTAGGGGATTTGTGTTTGACATGAGGAGATTGCAGTGGAGGGAGGGAGCAGCCCCGTGTTTGAGTTTGTATTTGAAATTTGTGCAAAGGCCAACAAAAGCTCACAGCTCTGAGTAAAGAACATTCAGGGCCCCATAAATCATCCATCTAATGTTATTATGCTACAGTGGCAAATTATGCTGGGTTTGTCTCTGCAGTTAGACAGTGCAACAGATGGCAAAGATTTGCACAACCAGTTAAAATTCTTGGCAAAGCACATTTTTTGAATTTGTAGCTGAAGAGTTAGTTGAGATACACTGGAATATTTGTACCAAATGGGGGGGAAAAAAGCCCAACTTTTTTTATAGTCTCTCTTCCACTTAAAAAAATATAATTTTACACATTTGCCTAACAAGCAGCACGGTTACACCAGCAGGTCTCATTCATGTTTGCACTGTGCTGGAGAAAACTGCCAGCCTCAAATTATCCAGGAAGCTGTTTCCAAAGGGGAAATGCAGAGCAGGGAGAAATTACCCCTCTTAGGGCTATTCAGGAAATTGGTAATAATACAGGCACATCGTGTTTGGCTGCACAGAACATCAGGCTCGCTCTGCTCCTCATTTGCAGATTGGTGGCTCCCAAATCTTCCACTCTGGGCCCAGCAGGTGCAAAGGAAAGTTAGACCATATTCCTGAGAGTGGATTCACAAGGGGAATATGGTGGAGAGGTCTACTCTAAACACAAACTGGTCTACATGCTTATTTCCCATCTTTAATTCGTCATTGTGTTACAGTCGTACCCAACACTACAAAGGCTGTAATTACCTTGTCGTTTAGGTAAAAATTACAACGCATTTTCAGTGCATTTTAATACACAATTATCTGTTAGTTAATCAAGCTGAACAGTTACGTGTTTAGAGGCCTTTTTACTCCAAAGGAATAATTCTGAATACGTGTACCGGTAAAATCCAGGTATCGCAACAAAACCATACTGCTCCCAGGTTCATTCTCTGCTATCCAGTGAGGGGAATTGGGGCTAATTTCGAAGGCAGTGCGAATCTCTGTTTAACAGCAGTGCAGTTTCCCAGTGACGTTCCAGGACATTCTGCTTTGCTGGTTGATTCCTGTGCTGACTCACATGTGCAGAGCCGTGTGGGACGCGGGTTTGGTCCTGCTCTAATTTGCTGTTTCTTGAGTGGGTTTTGCAGTGAGAACTGTGCTGAGCAGCACATCCAAAAATGGCGTGGAAAGTAATTTTTCAGTGCCACAGGTGGCCTGACCTGCCCATATTCAATGCCATGGCTGAGGGCAGCGTGGACCTGAACCGGAGAAAGCTGGCATGAGGCTCACACAGGAGCTCTCACCAGACATTGAACAGAATCATGGAATCATTAAGGCTGGAAAAGCATAGAATCATGGAATCATTAAGCCTGGAAAAGAATAGGATCATGGAATCATTACAGTTGGAAAAGCATAGAATCATGGAACCATTAAGGCTGGAAAAGAATAGGATCATGGAACCATTGAGGCTGGAAAAGAACAGAATCATGGAATCATTACAGTTGGAAAAGACCTTCAAGATCATCAAGCCCAACATTTGACCCAATCCAACCAGCACCCACTAAACCACACTGTAAAGGGTTGGACATCACACAGGCTGTTCTCATTTCCTTCCACTGTCACAAAGAATCAGCCAAAAGGTCTGGGGAGGCTCGTCCAGGCTTCTCCATGGCCCAGCCTCACTTGTAGGTGAGGTGCTTCTTCCCACTGGTGCCTCATTCGGGCAACCCTGAAAGAACTGAGTGGATCTGAAAAGTGCCCTGAAATACCTGAGCCATCCAACAATCCCCTGAACCTGGCAAGGGCTTGGATTGGGGCAGCAGTGGGGCCAGCAGGACTACCAGCCCTCAGGAGGTGCCTCCAAGAAGGATTCTCCTTCATGCTCAAGGTCCTGCCTGTACCCCATGCTCATCCCCTGCTCGGCTGTGGATGAGCAGTGGGATGTGCCACAGAGAAACCGTCACAAAAATATCAGAATACCCATCCTTTGGTGGAGAAAAAAACGGGCTGTTATTCCTCTGAGGGTCATCAAACCTGGCTTCAGGCTGGGGCTGCGTGGATGACTCGTTTCCCTTTGATTTGGTTTTTATTTTGTCAGTAAAAGCCTGCACTGCTGGGGAGGGGGAAAGCCAACCCCAAGATAAAACAGATGATATTTGTTCATTTCTCTGCAAACCCGCCCTCAGTGAGGAGAGAGCCAAGCAGCCCAGCCTCACTCGAGAGAGGGATTTTTCAACACTTGTGATAAATTTTTTACAGAATTTCTCTCCCAGCCTTTCCGTATGACTCCTGCATGCCAAGCAGCATTTTGAGCTTGGCTGGGTGGTGTGCTCTGAGCTGCTCTGTGCCCAGCCAGCCAGCACGTGCTCTGCCCAGAGCATGGGGAGCCCTTCCTGCTCAGGCCTGCAGACAGCTGAATTTAAGAACCCAACTCCCGCTGAAGTCAATGTAACCTCTGTGTCAGAAAGATCTTTGGGAGACTGCATCTGCGTGAGAGCATGTCCCTGAGACAAAAGACAGAAGCTGCTGCCTCGTAACAGGGGGAAATAGGAAGCAAAATTATTTTTTTAATATTTTAAATAATTAATTCTAAATTGTGTGACTCCATAATGACACGGAGAATTTTCCTGTGTAACATCCCTCCTTCTCACAGTCTCCATGAGGGCAGACTGGATGTTTTAATCTTTGGTTGCACCTGACCATTCTTCCTGGATTTATGTGGTGCTTTGCTGTTTGTAACTTTTGTATTTTTAGCTGTAATAAATGTTGAGCCTTAACTTCCCTTTGCAGATAAGCTGTAGGTGGAAAAAACCTTGCTAATATTTTACCCATTTAGTTTCATTGGAACAGCCCTACGGAGCAGCTCAGCCTTATGGATTTCTACCTAATTCTATCCACAACTTTAAACCACTTCTCAGCATTGCTTCTCAGACAAAATAGTTGAATTTTGGGTTTTCTCAATCATCTATTTGGTTACAAACTAGTGATTTCCACGCTCCTGGTACTACATTTTAGGTTTATAACATATTCCTTGGATTTTCATCTGACATATTTGTTATTTTGGTTAGTAGCTGTGGCCTTACATAGCCTTCTCCTGAATATGCAAATACTTTCCAGCCATATTCTGGTAACATAATTTAGTAGAAAAAAAAAATAATTTTTAATCTCAACTAGAATTTTATAGTCACTCTTAGCAATGAATTAACATGATACTTTTCCTACTATCTAGCTGCAAAATGAAACATTTCACTTTTGCAGTAGAAAATATTCAAAATAATATATTCAGAGCAATAGAAAATAAAATAATTTTAGGCTGGTTACAAGAATTCCTACATCTTTCTGGGGCAAATGTGCAACTGGAATTCTCCTCTTTTAGCTGAGAGTTTAAAAACACTCTGCTGTTTGTATCACAGGATCTCCCAGTGAACGGCCCCCAGTAAAAATCCAACTGTAAAAGGCAGAACAGACATTGTCCATCATCCTCTTCTTCACTTCATCTGTATGTAAAGCTTCTTTTTTTGATTGTTATTGCCAGAAGCTGGAATAATTTGATTTGATGGCATCACAGGAGTTTCTCAAGTCCATATGGAATCATCTGGGTCTGATATGATCCAGCTCAATTTCCAAGGAAAAAAAATCTGATCCTCAGACTTTTCTCGTTCCATTTTTGTCACCAACTTGCTGTGTAAGGAATTTATCAGCAACCTGGCCCATTTTCCCCCTTATCTGGTAAAGGAACATCTTGACATGTTCATAGGAACAAGTAGAGGGAGATAAAAAATACCACAAAATGCTGAAACTTACTCAGCTGGATGATGTTTTTCCAGTATTGTCATGAACTTCATCACACACAGCTGATTTCGCTGAGGATATGTATCCCAGTTAATTTGAAATCTTGCCCAAATGCTCAGTGCTGTAACTGAGGTTTCTGTTAGGGACAGGGGAAAAGCAAAAAAAACAAACCAGATATGTACACAAAGCAGTTACCTAAATGAGCAGATATTCCCTGACAACAACACTTCTTTTTTATAAAGTAACTTTAGAAAGAAACTATTAAAACTGCACTCTTGTGCAATTCAAGAGATGGAACTGAAAATAGTTCACTTGATTTCTCTAAATTTGGATTAGTGCTTAAATCAGTCTGATTTTTGGTTGGAAGAGTGGGACATCCTTCCTGTTTTGTGCTACTTTTTATCTTAAAAAAGCTGAAAACCACCCTTTCGAGCAACTAATTAAAAGGGTGAGAGAAACAAATCATTGCTTTTCTTCGGAATGAGTCAGTTGAGAGAGGAGGACTAAAGAGAAATCCTCAACCCTCTCATCTGCCAGAAGTGGGGAACAAGATCAAACTAAACAACATGAGCCAGGAGGCCCTGGGGAATAAACTCGGGTCAGCACGTGTGTGAATCCTGGAGTTAAAGAGGGCTGAGAAGGATGCAGGGCCACAACTTTCCCAGAACAATGAAAGCTTCGGGGGCTGGGAGGTGGGTGCTCTGTGGCCTATCAAAGGTTTCTTTGATGGGCTTCCTTTTAGGAAATAAGATGCAGACCAGTGGTTTCTCCTGCTGCCTTAACGACTCGGTTTTGTTCTCCCAGTAAGTGCTTGAAATGTGAAACTGGGAGGGAGCGGGGAAAAGAAAGGGAGATAGGTGAACAAGATCAATGGCTTTTAATTTTCTCTGGTGTGTCTTTGGATAAAAAATTAGATCTCCTGGAACTGAATTTGTTAAAATAGAAATTGATACTGCTATTCTTCATCCTGTGAGATTTTATTTACTACAAGAGTAGAAAATCTATTTCTTCCTATTATGGCAAGAGTTCCATGTTTAGCCTTATTTCCTAAAGGACCAATACTTGTCTCTTCCTTCATCCCCCAGTCCTCTCCTCCATGATTGGAGTATCGAGTGGGTCCGGCCCAGCAGGCAGAAAGGGTCTCAGGGACAATCAGGAGGAGGTGGCTGGGTGAAGACACTGAGAGCACTCTTTTGAAGAAGGGGATTTATGGAGAGCTCAGACCCTTTTCTACCGTCAGACAAGCACAGACAGAGGTGTTAGGAAGAATTCAGCTGCAGGGAGAGCCTGCAATTAGATCTGGCTTCTTCTCAGACCTCAGGACAGGCACCCACGAGGTGCAGGGCCAGAGCTCTCCAGCCCTCTGTCAGTGCTGCTTGAGGGCAGCCCCTCTGCTCTGTAGCCTGGGCTGTGCAGGTATTTTGTGTTTCCACAGCTGTTCACAAAGCTTCTTGCTGGCCCTTTCTGCCAGCCTTGCTTTGGGCAGGCTGCTAACGAAAATTCCAAGCAGGATTTCAAAAGAGGATGTTGGCACAGGTAAAGCATCCAATTGTCGCAGTGGAATAGAGGGAGGCTGGCTGGAAGAGAGGAAACCCAATTGGGACTGGGGGATTGATTTCCTGGCTCACAGGTGGCCTCTTCAACTCCCCAAAGGAGTCTCGTGGTCCTTTGGCAGTGTTTTCCACCACAGAAAATTTGCTAAGAGCACCAAAAGCCCCACTAGGCAGGGTTTTGGTCAGCCAGGGTTGAATTTGGGGCTGTTCAGGGCTTCCTGGCAGGAATGGCTCTGTTCTCCTGTCCTGGCAGTAGGGAAAGGGGAATGAGAAAATCTTTGCTCGCCACTGCCATAGCATGAAATTAACACCACTGCCCTGCTCCTCACTGCATGGAAGCTGCAGGGGCTGAATCCCTCCAGCCAGAGCTGGATAAAAAGCTGGGAAGCCTTGTCCAGTTATTCCCCAAGCCAAAAAGGAAATAAGTCTGTTGTAAATGGGTAAAATTCTCCAAGATGAGTGCCTGGGAAGGAATAAACTAATAAAAGTGCCTACCCTGAGGAAGAATGCTTATCATTTCTGAGGCTGAAATACTTTCCATGCTTTAAAGGATGGGGCATTTTGAACAACACTTAAGCTAAATTGTCTGGTTTATAGTATGAGATGGTAAATCCCATCCTCCTCACAAATTAAGTCCATGCCCTGAAATATGTGAAGTAGTTAGCTTTTGAGTTGGGTCTTGTTAGGTCAATAATCAAATAATATCTTCATATCTTTTTTTTATGTTTCAGAATAATTATGCTTACAAGCATAAATATTAATTTCTGCTCAATATGTATGCGCTTTCGAGTCCCTAGGTGTGAATAACATTATCTAATTGCAGAAGCTAGAATATTAATTAACTTCTGTCAGATAATTTTTAGCTGGGTGTATTACGAGTCAGATATGTGCCAGCAGGAGGGTTTTCTGCAGAGCTGTGTCATGCTCTTCGAAGTTTCCCTCTGGCCAGGAGGGTATCACGATGTACAGCTGCTGGCATAAAGGAAGAGAAATAGAAAAGGGCTTTGTGGGGCCAGAAAGGCTTTATATTACTGTACCAGATACATTCTGTGTAGTTCATTCTACTTCCCTAACGACCTGATTAGTATCTTAAAAGCAGCAATTTTCAAAATCATTACAAGTTGAGCAACACTGAGATAATAATGTTTATGTGATGATGAATCAGTGCTGTTCTAAAAATGACGTAATGTGGATTTTGCTCCTTTCTGTCATTACCTAAAATCGCCAGAAACTTTGCACGCTGTGGAGAGCAGCAGGGAGAGCAGTGGACGTGACTACGTGCACTCATTTGCTTCTCAGCAACAGATGAACAGGCCAAAGTCAGTTTTGGGAGGGTTTCCCAAAATCATAGGAAATATAACATACAGGTTTTACCTACAGGAAGGAGCCACTCCAGCCAGGGTCAGTTACTGCTCCCTGATATTTGACTTACATTGCTGTGCCACTTCCTTTGTATTTATAGAAATATACAACTTAATCATCTGCTAATGAGCAATGCATCTGCATAATTAATAGCCCCAGTGTGTGTTTTGTCTCTCTCTTTCCCGAGTCCAGCTTCCCACATAGAAAAAACTCGTGGAGGAATCCTACAAATTCAGGCCCTTCAAAACCTCTGTTTTTGAACTGCTGAGGTTCTTGTCTGCAGCTCCATGGGATCCTCCCCAAACTGAACTCCCAATATGTTCATCCTGGCTGGGTGTTTTAAATCTCAGAGCAGCCAGAAGGTGTTTGTGACTCGGTAAACACGGCAGAGGCCAGGCAGCTCATCCCAATCCCACACCACTCCCTGGCTGCTCCGTGCTTGGCACTCGTGCCCACCTTCGTTACAGCTGATTCATCTTTAAGCGAGATTCATTTATACATCATTTATCTGCCTTTTCTGCTGGAAGAAACATTAAAGAAAAAAGAGATTCCTGTGCCATATGTAACCCAGAAATAGATTAGTTTAAGACAGGAGTTTTAAGGAGAACATCTGCTAGCCTAACTTGGTTTTGTTTTGGGGTTTTTTTTCCTTTCTTAAATATGCTAAAAACAATGGTTACCTGATTTCAAATTGAGATGCATCACGAGTACCAGTACCATCCATTTGGACAAGTAGTCACTGTTTAACTCTCTTATTCTGTTCCCAAAAGGCTTTGATTTTTTTTTTCCCATGAACATTTTTTATTCAAATCTATACTTGCCATACCTGAGTTTTGTCCCCTTTTCACTGTTTGCTGCTTGCGTGTGGTGGCATCCAGCTGGTTAATTGAGTCAGGTCCCAGTGTTTCTGATTTCTGACTAAATGCCCAAAACTTTTTAAACAAGGAGTTATTGGTGAATTAGCAAACACTCAGGCTCCCCCAGGAATATCTTTGCTTGCATGAGAATATATTCATACAGGAACAGCCACTCCCCAACCATTTGTGAGAACAAAACATGTTTTCTTGAATATTCATGAACAACGCGGGGCACAAACACGGCTGAACCAAGCAGCTGCTCAGAATTCATGAACCCGTTCTGTAAACAGAGTTTGGCAGCGTTTGACCAGCTCTAGGTGCTGCTGTCAGACAGGAGCACAAACGAGCTGAAATGTTGACGGTACTAACAGCAGATTAAAAAATAAAAGTAATCAACTACGCGTTTACATGCCCGCTAAATCTTACTGTGTGTAAAGGCCAACGATGATTATGAGCCTAATTCCACTTTTTTTTGTCTCTTTGATGATGAAATGCACTAACAAAATAACTCATCTCATCAGGAGCCTTTTCTCAGTCTACTTTGGCTATCTCATCCCTTCAAGTATTTCCTTCATTATCTTATTTCCATCCTGCAGTCTTGATTGCTGGGATAAATTTGTTGCTTGAAAATGGCTCCTTTATTAAATATTCTGCTTGATTTCCTGGTCCTTTCCCAGCACTGGTGTCCGTTGTTTCCAGCAATGAGCAGAATGATGCCCCAGGACTGGAAGTGGAGCAAAAATCACCTTTTTAGTTTGTGCTGTCTCATCTGTTCAGCTCCCCAGGACGGTGCTGCTCTGCTCAGAAATGCCAGGATTTCAGCTGGAGAGAAGCAAAATGTGGCTCTTGATCAACGAGCAAAACTTTCCAGGTTGGTGAAGAAAGTGGCAAGGAAAAACAAGTCTATGAGGGCTGTGATGATTAAAAAGGCAGACAAGTTTTGAAGAGTAAACTGGAAACTATCCTCAATTAATTCTTGAACTGCTGACTTCCCAAACCAATTTAGTCATTCATCCATGAAGCTAAAAGGACTTAGTTGCTATTTATGTCTAGGAGATTTGTGGAAGCTCCTTCTTGTTGTTTTTTGTTGTTTTTTTTTTTAAATCTGCATGCAATCACTCTGCCTGCTGTGGGGTTTTTTGTGTGCAAAAATGCAAATTAAAAGTGTTTTCTGTGATTTCTGGAGCTGTAAGTGAAAATCTCTGAGAGAGAAATTGAGTCCATTGCCCTAAATTGAGCAGATCCTAATTTCTCTGGTGTTTTACAAACAGAAGTAACATGCAGTGTCGTTACCTGTGGGATGAGACATGGTTCAATTGCTGTGATGCTGACCTCACAATGGGAAGGTCTGTATTTTAATAATTGTTCCACAACCAATTTGCTGTGTTGGCTTTTGCAAAATGTGGTTGCCTCACACACCAGAATAGGGAAAGAGAACTGTAACAAATTTTTTTCGATTTTCATGAAGCTAAATTAATCATATAATTCTTGATGTGTATTTTCCAAAACAAATGAAAGACAAGGCACTGCGTGAATCTCACTTGTGACCCTCTGGGGCTTTTTCCTGCCTTTCAATCAAGTAATCTGTGTAAAACAGGAAAATCCTTGCTCCATGCTCACTGTCCACTTCCTGTGGAGCACCCCACATTTTCTGTTATTGTCAGTTACCCTGTGCCAATATTACGACAGCAAGGCAGATGCAGGAGCTAACAAGGTGGAGATTCGTACAAAATAATACAATTAAGTCGCTTCTGCTCATGCAGTTTGCCACATTAAGTAAACATTCATGGGAATTATTCAGAAGAAGGTGGAATACATTTGGAAAAAATTGTGTATTTGCATAATGCAGTGAATTTCTCAGCTTTTGTGCCCCCCTGAATGCAGATGAGATACTCATTTAAGGAGTTTACAATTCTGCAGCCATTCTAACATCTGTTTATAATAAATAGCTGTGACTAGTCTGAAACGAGGAAGGTGATCTCCACAGCCTCTGGGCATTAACTGCTGCTAGCAGATACATTTTTAGCCTACCCTGTTTATATTGAAATAAGATGTTTGCCATGGAAACCTACGTGTTACAATAAACCACCTCATTCCAAAGGGCAGGGTAGCTTTGCAGTGAGCACCAGGAATGTATCATCCAGAGCTTTTCTTCCTGAAATTATCTGTTCTAAATAGGGTTTCTTAATATTTCTGATTGATTTGATGAGGATTGTTCTGACCACTCAGTTTGTGTGGAGAATGGGAACTCCCATCTTCGAAGCATTGGCTTCCTTTTAATCCTCTTTTCCTCCAAATTCCATATTTTTCTGTGAAGTTACAGCCTGAAAAATATTTTGAAATAGGTGGAACTGTTTCTCATGGACAGCAAGAAACGGTTTTGCTTTTTATTTGATTTCCCATGGGATGATGTATAATTGAATATTTAAAAATACAAAATTATTGACATTTTCAATTTGAGAAATATGAACATGATTTGTTTTGGATTTGTCCTTCTGTTCCTCTTCCTCTCTTATCGAAAAAAAAAAAAATCTAGTGAATTTCACATAGTTCTCTTTCTTTCCCTTCCAGTTTATGTTGTCACAATGACGGACACGGCCCAGGGAGAAGAGAGACAGCCAAACTCAGGAGTAACTAGATAGAAATGCCTTTATTTATTTACATACAGAAGGGTTTTACACCCTAGGTTGTTGGAATGGTAAAAAGGTCATTGGATCTTTAGTTAACCACCCCCCAAGGTTATTGGCTAGATCCTAAAAACACCCATTTCCTAAACAATCCTTCAGAGTAACAATAACAAGGTGCAAAACAGTCCACAGGTGCAAGATAGAAGAATTATTTACAAAAGCTCTCTGGCTGTTTTGCAGCTAGCTCCGTGAGAAAGTGAGAATGCTCACGGACACAGGCAGATACTGAAAAATCTCTCTGCCACCAAGCTTTCAGCATCCACATTATGTAATGGAAAATCCAACTTCTGGAGGGCAAGGGGCGCTTATCAAAAGAATATAATAAAGATTGAAACAATGGGAGCACGTTTTTCTTCTTTTTCTGTCCCTCACTTCCCTCCCCAGTGCAGATTATTCGGCTGGAGCTGCCTGAGCAGGTCAGTCGCTGGGAGATGCCCTGGTGGGTGTTGTGTTGTGGTGTCCCGTGGGTGCTGTGCCGGTTCTGGGAGCCGTGGGAAGGGCTCCCACGCTGGGCTTCCAGCCCCTCCTGCACCCAGATGATTTTGCTGAGCTGCTTTGCCGCAGGGCTCCCTGCCAGGATGTGGTGGTGCTGAGAGAACAGCGTGCAGGGAACCTCCTTTGGCAGAGATGGAACAGGACACCTGAACTCAGCCCCTCTGAGATCCCAGGAGCCAGCTGAGGCACAAACACACCCACCAATACTTTCCCCTACCCACTCCTCTTTCTGCTGGCTTACACCTCACTTTTGAAATGGTTTCTTTCAAAAAGTATTTCAGTGCATGAAGGAGGGAAACAGGGCTTTGCTGCAGCCAAAACAGATGAATAAATTAAAGCCATAACTCTTACTGAAAGTAGTTTAATAATCAGTGTGGCAGACACTGCTGATGTTAAACCTGCTTTGAAGTCTGTAATGTAGTTAAACTGGGATTTTCACATTAAAAAAAAAGTTATTTACATTTGCACATGCTAGCCCAGCTTTTGTTAACAGCACTGGAAGATTAGATGTAAATGATCTGAGGCCAGTAATATAAACGCAACAGGCTGAAGACTTCTCTCAAGGAGGCCATTACAGTACTGGGGGGAAAAAAAAGTATTNCACAGGTGCAAGATAGAAGAATTATTTACAAAAGCTCTCTGGCTGTTTTGCAGCTAGCTCCGTGAGAAAGTGAGAATGCTCACGGACACAGGCAGACACTGAAAAATCTCACTGCTACCAAGCTTTCAGCATCCACATTATGTAATGGAAAATCCAACTTCTGGAGGGCAAGGGGCGCTTATCAAAAGAATATAATAAAGATTGAAACAACGGGAGCACGTTTTTCTTCTTTTTCTGTCCCTCACTTCCCTCCCCAGTGCAGATTTTTCGGCTGGAGCTGCCTGAGCAGGTCAGTCGCTGGGAGATGCCCTGGTGGGTGTTGTGTTGTGGTGTCCCGTGGGTGCTGTGCCTGTTCTGGGAGCCGTGGGAAGGGCTCCCACCTCGGCTTCCAGCCCCTCCTGTACCCAGATGATTTTTCTGAGCTGCTTTTCCGCAGGGCTCCCTGCCAGGATGTGGTGGTGCTGAGACAACAGCGTGCAGGGAACCTCCTTTGGCAGAGATGGAACAGGACACAGGAGCCAGCCCCTCTGAGATCCCAGGAGCCAGCTGAGGCACAAACACACCCACCGACACTCCCCCCTACTCTCCTCTTTCTGCTGGCTTACACCTCACTTTTGAAATGGTTTCTTTCAAAAAGTATTTCAGGGCATGAAGGAGGGAAACAGGGCTTTGCTGCAGCCAAAACAGATGAATAAATTAAAGCCATAACTCTTACTGAAAGCAGTTTAATAACCAGTGTGGCAGACACTGCTGATGTTAAACCTGCTTTGAAGTCTGTAATGTAGTTAAACTGGGATTTTCACATTAAAAAAAAAGTTATTTACATTTGCACATGCTAGCCCAGCTTTTGTTAACAGCACTGGAAGATTAGATGTAAATGATCTGAGGCCAGTAATATAAACGCAACAGGCTGAAGACTTCTCTCAAGGAGGCCATTACAGTACTGGGGGGAAAAAAAAGTATTCAAATTCCCAACCATGTTCCAATCATCCAAAGCATATTTCCAGATGCCAAAACAATCTCAGCCAGCAAAAGTGAAACTCATTTGCTCAAGCTTCCCATTTGCTGAGCTTGCCTAATAAGACACTTGAGACATAAGTTTACATTTTTACAATGAAAATTGGATGGAATGATGCAAAGCCCTTCTTGATGTCTCTTCCCTTGATGTTTCTGCTTCTCTGACTTTGGGTTGTTTAACTACAACATCTGCATCTTCCCCAAACTCTGGGCTGCAGGGCTGTTCTGATCACTGCTGGGGGGGAAATAATTCTTGGAAATATTGGGATTTTAAGAGAATAATGGGCAATATATGGAATCTATCATGTTGTTTTCCCATTTCAAATCTTGGACCTGAGTTGAGTAGGACAGACGAGGTTGGATTTGTTGTCTGTCCTTTACCTTTAGGTTAAAACATCTGCTTAGGCCCAGGTCAGGTCTTGGATGAGGTATTTGATTTTTGGCATTTCGATTTGAGAGCCTGGGTTAGGAATTCAGTCCTCACCAGCAGTGTGGGATTCACACTGTGCCTATGTGGAGGCAGGGGCCTCTCCCAGATTTTGGAGAGGGTGTTTTTATTGCAGAGCAGCAGCTGAAAGGGAAGCAGGGTACACCTGCTCTCTGGGGATAATGGGGCCAGCAGTTACACTGTTTTTCTCCAAAGCCTTATAGAAACATCAATTTTATCTCACAAAGGACAGTCAAGATGAATGGGGTCTTGGGTCATATTTTGGCATGAAATCACTCTTATTTTAACCCTGGGCAACTTTTAGTGACTTTTCCTTTTCCCACCATGAAAAGCTCAAATAATCATACTTCTACCTGGAATTAGACCTGCTCTGTTCTCTTTTGCCTGACCAGTGGCCACTTCCTAGATACCCAAAGAAGAGTTTCCATTCTGAAAACTGGTTTCCATTCTGATAACAGGTTTGATTTTCTGCAGTATTTCCTGCTTTTTAGGGCAAACCAGAATCTTGACCACTTCTGAGCCACACAAAAGATTCTCCATTTGAGACCAATCTCAAGCAGAAAACAGTACAAACCTAATCTTTCTTTCAACGGGAACAGTAAGGAACAAAGGATTATTTTACTAAGTATAATTCAAATAATAGACATCTTCTGCAAGTGATAATTAGATGTACTACTAGGAATGAAAATTAAAATGGAGAAATAAGAGCATATTAAAAAAAAATAAAAGAGCTAATTGAAGTCCTTATAATCTGGTTTTGAAAGGTCTTTATCAATCAAGCTCTTTTAGGCTTCACTGAGAGCCCTGGTCCCCCAGTACTTCTAATAATCAAACCACTACTGCTTTTAACTTTTAAGCAACTATCAGATGTTTTTTGTCTGGATCAGATTAAAATGAAAGAAACCCTGAAGGAATTTGCCTCTCACTGATTTTGGCTTCATTTGGAAAATCTTAGTCTCTATGTTTTACTCTAGCTTTAAATACCTAAAGTCACCTCTTCTACTGGCTATTTGCTTATTTTAAGGTGAAATCTGATATTTGAAACACCTCAATAAATTAAAATTTCTTATGTGTGAATTTCTGGGATTTTTAGACTACCCTTCTGTTTCTTTTTTAGTGCACTTTCATTATCAGTGCACCTTTTTCCATTTTGGGGGTAGGTTGGTTTATAGCCCCACTCTATCCCTTAAAAAAGTTTTAAAACCAGAAGACACATCACAGTTTTCAATAAATACCTTGATTAAAATCCTGAAATGAAAGTTACTCGCATACTTTATGAGGCCTTTGAATAGCATCAGATGAATAGCCCAGTGATTGATTCTGATCACAATCCACATAATAAAGAATTTTTCAGCACTCTGGAACTCGTGCAGCCTTTCAGAGGGGCTGTGTGTGTCTGTTCCCTGAAATGTTCACAGAGTCAGGCCTCGGGAGCATGGCTGGCCTGAATACAAAGGAGCAGACCACAAAAAATATGACTGTTTGGGTCAAACTGGTTTTGTATCGTACCAGTGTGAATCTGTCCTCACAAAGGATGGAGGGAAAACAGAGGGATTCTGTCCAAGATGTATTGGAAACGTGTCTCGAGCCGAATCACACATCACGTGTCCCTGTCTGAAAAGCCAAAGCTGTATCACTGAGCTGGTGTCTGTGCCATGCCCATCAGTCAGCCCCCTAAAAACCAGACTGCCAACAAGGAGGGATGCCCATTCCTATAAAGCTCCTTTTTGTTATAGCTCTCATTTCACCCAAAGTGGTAAAACCTCATTTTGTTAGAGGAAATTACCTGGAAACTGGGGACCACTGATCGGCGGTGGTTTGAGAGAAAAAGAGTTGGGATTTTCAACACCTCATGCAAATGTTAGTGCCTGGCTCCCAGCCTTGGGCATCACACTGGTGCTGGACTTTTGAAAATGTCAGCCCCAATGCATTTATGGTTCTCCTTTTCCTGTTCGTCAAACTGAAAGAATTTCCAGCTTTTAATTGCCAAGACGAGCTCAATCAGATAAATATGTATGGAAATCCTTATTTACTGGACTCTAACTGTATAATGCAGCCATAATGTTTTAACAGTTAACATAAAATGGAATGGTCACTCAGCTATTTTCAGACAGCAATGCATTGCAGGAGGCTTGTCCATTTGATTAAACTGAAGCGTGGTTTAAACATTAATTTGCTGCTGGCTGGAAAGCAGAGCAGCTGGTGCGGAGCATTTTGACAATATCCTTGCATGGCTCCTGCTGCCATTAAACCTCTTGATGCTCAGCAGAGATGTCACCACCAGCACTGGCCCAACACCAGGTGACTCCTGCTGTAATCCCATACCAAACTGGGTGGGTAGAACTAGAGCAGCTGGAAAACTCGAGACACCATTAAACGGCAAGGTGGCCTATCCTGCAAAGAGAGAAATGTCCCTCTGAAATGAGGCTTGAGCCAAGCTCAGTGAGCTCACAGCAGCTGAAAGGACTCCAGTCTAGGCTTCCTGGGATGTGTTGCTGCAGCTGGTGGACGTTTGCAGGGGCACCTAGGAGGTGTCAGCAGAAAAAGTGTCCTGCTAAAAAGGCTCCCTGTTAGGACCACACTTGGAATGAGTCCTTCAGGAAAAGGGGGAGTGGGTTCCTCTGACAGGAGCCCTGCCCCAGCAGATGTCTGTTGCTCAGTGAGTTGCTGCCTCATGGTCCTTTCATAGTTGGCACTTGGAAGGAGAGATTCATCTGACTTACCTTCAGTGTTTACTGCGAGATGCGATAAATCTTGACCTAGAAATGTTCTGTCTTTTCTTCGATTGGATGCGGCTGGGGACTATTTCAGGTCTTACCATCCAGCTTCAATCAGTTATTTATATTTCAAGACTATGAAAAGGTATGGGGAAATTTTAATTTCTACAGCACAGACCAAAGTAATTTTTCCATAAATATATGGCCATCAAGGGAAAGCAAATTAAGTAGTGTAAGAAACATCATTCTGACTTCCTTCTTTCTTTGATTTCCTGTGACCATGAGTTAGACTGGAGGGTCCCACAGCTCCTGGGTGCTGGGACTGGGCTCTTACAGGAGCAAAATCTCTGGGAATTGTTTGCCTGGCTCAGGAGAAGATAATATGATTTGCCTGTATAAGCAAAGAAAGAAATCGTAACTCATTTGAAGTCCTGACACTCAGAGGTGTTTCTCTATGAGGCAGCTGAAATAAGTGCAGGGATGATGAAGCCCCTGCCATGGTGTGGCCATACACAGATCTCTGATTTCTGCTGCTTGTATCCCCTGTCACCATTCAAACCCTGAGGTGATTTCTTCGAGGAAACTTTCCTTTAGCAGAAATAGCGAGCCCCCCATGGCCTGGGTGCTGGTGGTGCTGCTCCTGGGCACTCCCCTGGGTGGGACTGAGCAGCTGTTTCTGGATCTGTTGCTAACTCCACGTCAAGGAAGGAATCTGAGGTTCCAAGGCAGAGTAGATAGATAATCAGATCTGTGTTCAGCTCGGTGTGTTTCATGCCAAAGGAGAAGAGAGGGGATAACAATTCATCCTCTGTTCCACCCACTCTTCACTGATGACACGTAACTGATAACTTTCAAAAATTTTCTGATATACAAATGCACATTCATATCTTTGCTGACTGTTCATCCATGGTGGATGATAGTAATGATATCTGAGCACATGTTAAAACAGGTCCTAAACCATCTTTTTGTCTGTTTTGTTTGCTGTTCTTCATTTTAATTTGCAGTGAGTCTTGCAGATTCTCATTTTTCCTCCGTGGCACTTTAGTTGCGGTATTTATCAGCTTTAGCTAAGTGAAAGCAATATATTGGGTAAAGAGATCCACGAGCCGTATTGATCTCCTACTTCTTTCCCTCAGTCCTGGGGGATGATGACACAATTGTAGCAAAATCAAATGGCAATTTACAGTTGTCTTTCCAGAGCATCGCTGCCTCAGTCTTGTCACATGTAAAGTGTCAGTGACATTTTTAAGTGTCCTAAGTGCCTGCTTTGAAGATCCTCCTTTGATTTACTTAAATTGAGCATCTCACAATATGTTTATATATCAAAAATAAAACCAGCATCAATCTGTGTTTTAAAAATCAGAATGTGAGTCTTCATGAATGGTATCACAGTTTCCTTAACACAGGTTAGGTGACAGGCAGCTGAAAGGAAACACATCCCTGCAAAGGATCTCCATCAAGGACAGTAATTTTAAAAGCAATGGGCATTTGCTGTAAATGTCTTACAAAAAGTTAGAAAAATAGTAGAATTCCTCTATTAATCCACTGCTGACAACAGAGATCCCAACCACTGCTGCTGGTACCAAGAGTACTTGCTCTGTGACACATCATCATTCCAGGAAATGAGCAGAAAGAAAATAAGAGATATGACATCAAATTTCTCTGAAATCAGATTTCCTGGAAGCAACACTGCTTCCTTGAAAAGGTGAGAGTTTCCCTGGAAATGAAGAGACAGCACAGGAGAATGGTATGCATGATTTTTAATTTTTTTTTCTTAGAAGCTAATGGCTCCCTTATTACTATGTACTTTCCCTGTGGCAGACAGTAGAAAATAATTTAGTGATTTGCCTGCTCCTCACATAGTTCCTCCTTCCTTCGCATGAAACGGACCCGGTCACTGCAGTGATTACACAGAGTTATTTATTTCCTTTAAAGAAAAAAAAATAATCGAAAACTTACTAAGTGTATTTCTCGGGGGTTTATTTCCCGTGTTTCTCACACGTTTTTTTGCTCAGACCCTTTTTACAGCTCTGGCTTCGTTGTGTTCCTGTGTCATCTGCCACGGGAGCTGGCTGGTTGGTGCAGGCAGCAGATGGAGCTGGGTGTGCTCCTGCCAAGGACTGGACATGTGCACCAGGCTCTGCTGTGGCCCCACCAGAAAGGCAAAGCAGCTACCTGGGGTGATGCTGTTTGGTTTTTGCCTTTTTTCCTTTTATATGTTCTCTGTATTCCTCACACATACATTTGCAGCTCTGTAGCCTATTGTATTAGTAGCTAGTTTTCCCATGGCCTTTCCCTGGGCAGAAAAAGCCAAATTCCAGAGCTCCAAGCCCCGGGAGGTGCAGGGCCCCTGTGCTATCTTGGTTCTTCCTTGGAACCAAGGTTGAGAGCAACTCTTTGAGATCCATTTCATGGACAGAGCACAGCCAGTGCTGAGGGGGGACTCCAGAGCAGGGGCTTGACCTGGGGGGGAATTGCATCACCACTTGTCCTCCTAACTGGGGCTTTTTATCAGTTATGTTAATTTCCTAAAACCTTAAAACTGTGCTCACCACTGCAGGGGTGGGCTTCTGTGCACATCTTTCCATGACTGCTCCTGAAGGCCTTCAAATAAAGATCCTCTTTTATCTGACCTCTTTACTAAAATTACCTCCAGTTTCATTTCTGGGCTGGGGAAAAGCAACAGCGGAGGACTCCTGCATCTGTCCCAACAAGATCTGCCAGGAGTGCTGTGATTTGGAGCAGGTTGGAGCTCTCTGAGCACACACAAAGCTGGAGCAGCAATCGCGGAGCTCGGGGTGATTTCCTGCAGTTTATGGTGCACTGAGCTGGGCTCAGAAAGGCACTAAAGGAGAGGGTGCTGGGGGAGCCAGCGCTGGTTTAGGGTGGTTTCAGAAGTTCCTGGCTCTCTCAGGTGGTATGGGAATATGAAAATCCATTGGGATGAGCGGGGAGTTCCAGGAGGTTTCTGGGAGAACAGGTGCGAAGGGAAGGTGCTTTATCAGCACCTGGCACGGGAGGGAGGAAGCAGAGGATTCCCAGCTGCTGGTGGGAAGCAGCTTCTCCAGTCACATTCCTGGCAGTTTTATTTAAACTGGAGCGCTTGCCAGCTTGGCTTTCACCTTCATCCGTGGGACTGTTTCAAACAATTTTTTTCCTTTTATAGGGCTTTTCTCTTAAGGAATAAACAAAAGCTGAAGAACTCCTTCTGGAAAATATTTTTGCCTCTCTGTTTTATTAATCCAGCACTAGCTGTCTGGTCTTTTGTTTCCTGTTACAAACAATCCCTAAAATTCTCTCAGACATTCTGAAATTGCTGCAATAAAGGCATAGCTCCTGCCCTTTGGAAGAGACAAGAACCATTTCTGTCTGCAGCTGCATCTTGCCAGTGAAGTTAAAACTGTTTTGGAACCTTTTCCACAATAAAAGTTGAAATAATTGCTCTATTCTGGGTGGTTTTTCCTTGTTGTTCTAGTGCTTTTACTCTCAAAGACCAAATGGCATTGAGAATGATGAATGCTTTTCTTCCTCTTTCCTTCCCTAAAATACATGGCAATGTCTACTGGAGATTTCTGATATTACCAAAAATGCATTTTCCTGATCAGTTTTACATTCATTTTAAATAGTCAGTCCTGGGATATGTAGGATATTATCAAATCACATGGCGTTTTTTGGGCCTTTTTTTGATGGTACTCAGTCCTGTAAACTGGGATTAACAATTTGCAGTACAATAGAGTAACTTATTGAGATCCATGGATTCCTGTTCTGTGGCACAGCTCAGCCCACAGCAACACCATGGATTCAAACACTCTTCTGCTCCATGTTACACTTTCTTTGTTGCACATCTTTATGTTCAAGAGATTTAAGTGGTCATTCAGGTCCAAAGAGTGTGGGGTGAGCTTCTTCAAACTGTTGATTTCTACTCCCCTTTTATTCTGAAAAGAAATCTCAAATTCTTGGGTATCACTTTTCATTCCTACTCTGCTTATGTCCCGTGTTTCTGTAAATCTCCTGTCCTGGCTTTGACTTTAGATGGATGTAGGGTGACCATTACATCAGCCCGCACTAAAATAAGGGCAAGCTAAATGCACCGGAGCCACATCAATATGTTGTAGCTAATACAAACCACTTACAAAAAAACAAAGTAACCTGAGGGTGTTATTAATTTTAGACTAAGAATGCATCAAGGAATGAAGGCTAATCCATTAAACCAGGATTGTTTTGCTATGATTCTAATGTAAATCAATGTCAGAAAAATAAATACGTTAGCAGCAACTAAGCAGTTTTACCAAGATCAAGCCAAGGTTTGAGAGATGTTCTCCTCATTCTAGTGGGTTTGCTATTGTTTTTCTTATTCCTTATACAAAATTAATCAGTAGCACTGGAAAGAATTCAGTTCTAGACAAAAAAAAGCCAACCCTATTTGAGACTCCCCTGATGTCTACACAGAACTCACAGAAAACCCCTGAACTAGGTAATTACGTACAAGAAAAGTAGTAATGAAGCAAGAATTAAATTTATTTCTTTCCTGACAGTTCTTTTAACTACTGGCACAGGTCAAAGCTATAGGGAGGAGCATGACTCTTAAGGCAGAAATATCCTTTAAATTTTTGCTGTTTATTATGCATTGCCTTTAACTGCTGGAGTGCATCACACACAGAGCTGTCCCTGCAAGCCTCTCCCTTCCCCTTTGGAGGTGAGGCCCCCACCTGCCGTGGGAGTCTGCAACCACGGCCCCCAACCTTCACAAGAACACCTTCTCCCCCCGCCTTTTTTTCTTTAGGGAGAGATGTTTTCGAGAGGAAACCCTTGTTTTGGATATTTTCTTTCATCAGAGTATTTCTAGCAGCTTCCCTTCAATCCTGATGCTGCAGCACACTCAGGCATAGCTGGGATGAGCTCCGAGCAGCCAGAGCCTTTGACTGGGCACAAAGGAAGAGGTTTCCTTGGCAACTGCGACACCAGAAAGGTCCCAAAGCAGCACTTCTACCTGCTTGAGATTTCTTTTTAATTTAGGAGTTTGCACGTTGGCTTTGCGTGGAGAATTGGGTTCTGTCTTCAGGCTTTATTCATAACACGAGTTGCTTATAGGAATAATGTAATTTTTGCAGATGAATTCATTCTTTGGGCTGGCTGGCTTGCTGGGAAGCCTGTTGACTTAGGGAGTGACAGAGGATGCTGCAGTGCCATGTGGTGGGATTCAGGAAGGACATACAGCACTTAAGCTACAAAAATCAAAGCTCTGTATGGGAGAAAAGGATTCTATCTAGAGAAGAATTAGTTTGCTCATGTGTCTGTGTTGTTGATTATGAGATCAGGGAAACTGCCAAACCAGCAGAGATCTTTGGAGTTTACTCGATTTGTGAACTTTTAAGGTGAAACAGCCAAGAGAAGGCTATGGCATAAAGAAATAAAACCCCAGGTGGTGTGACAATATTAACACAGGGCCAGGCTTCAATCTGGAATTGCCCCAATTAACCCAGAGCCTGGGCTTTTCATAGTTATGAGCTAGGCCTAAGGGGTGAAGGTGAAGCCCAAAGCATTTCTTAAAAAGACAGCTGTTCCTCACAGGCAATCACTGCCTTTCCACACTGTATTTTTAGTTGAATTTTGTGGGACTGTTCTGCTGGGACAGGGCCCCTCAGCTGGGGCTGGGGCTGTTGCTCCAGGGACGCCTGTTGCTGCTGTGAGGTGTGTGTCTGCTCAGCAGGGTTACTTGCATGCTCGTGTGGACTAAAGCTTACCAGGGTATGTTGAGAGAGAGAGCCACCATCATTTTATTCTGCTTTTGGTGTCAGGCTCCTTCTCTACCCTGTTACATTTTGTTAAAGGTCTTTGCTACAGTGAATTATCTGTCCCAAGGCTATTTTCCTTTCTAGATTCTGTGTCACGTTCAGATTTATCAGTGTCCAATTTCACAACCAATCCTGGGGTTTATGCTTATTGGGGTGAAGTTTTCTCCTTTGTAAGAAATGTGTCTTTATGCAGTACCTGGATATCAGATCCTAAGTAAAGAGATTTTCAGTCCCCGCTTTTAACACGGGGAAATGAAATCAAAAATCATGTTCTGCTGCTTTGACAAAACTGTGTTTATTTTATAAATCTCTATCCGGTATGCCCATTTTCATGAAGTGCAGCTGCAGAGGGGCTGTTTGTGCTCTTTAGCTTTGTGTATTGCCCTCAGAGCAGGCAGGGAACCCCTCCAGCAGCTCCTCTCAGGCCACGGAGGCACAGGGGCCAACCAAAGCACTGAGAGAGACAACTAAAACTAAGTGGTGGGACTGTCCCTTCACCAGCCCAGTTCCCAGCAGCCAGTTAATATTTCCTGAACCTGAGTGAGGAGACTCAGAGTGCAGTGCTGTGCTGAACAGGGAGAAGAAGAAAAACCCCTTTGACAGAACTCTTTTAAGGTGGCACTCTTTTCTTCCTGGCAGGGATGGATCCTGCTGAATGGATGTGTATGTCATGTTGCTCAGAGACTTTGTGACCTTGGTTTTGTTGCTGTTATAGCAATAATTAAAATGTCATTATTGGTAACACTTGGCAACATGACTGGGTTTTGGTGACTGAAATAAAGTCAACCCCAGAAGCAGATTTTCAGACTCCATTATTTAAAGTGTGGGTGGAGAGGAGGAGACATTTCTTCTTTTCCAAGCCTATGCTTGGAGAATGATCCCAATGCCCAGGGGAAGTGCTTTGTCAATAGAGAAAAGCAAATGAAAAGGAAGTTCTCAGGTGCATCAGGAGTCAGAGCTGTGTCTGCTCTCCAAAGCACTGACTTAATCAGCCTCTCTCTTCCTGGTCACCCCTGTAAGAGCATTTATTATTTTCATATTATGCTTCAGCAGAACGTGTGAGTCCTCAGGCTAAACACCAGCATATGTGATCTCCACGTATTAATGTCCCCCTCTGGTTTCCATGTCACTAAAATACTGCCAACCTGCTGGGTTGTTTGGTTATATTTATGTGTGTATGAAAGAATAAATCACGATAATAAAGCGAGTGACAGCAGTGTAAGGAGGAGGCAGGGAGTGCTCAGCCTGGTGGGAGGGTCAGAGACACAGCCCAATAAATAAAGGGGACACGCAAGTGTCCCCATCAGCAGGTCTGTGCACGTGCTGCTGTGTGTTTAGCAGCTGCAGGGGCAGAAGGGGCTCTGTGCCACTGCTGCCCTGCCCAGGGTGACTGACAGTCCCCAGCTGGAGCTGCCAGTTCTGGTTTTCTGGCGCTTGGGCCCCCAGCTCCTCTCCCTGAGAGAATCCGATGGTGCCCTTTGCAAGCCTTCCCCCCCGGGCTCCCTGCAGGTCCTCTCAGTTGCTCTGTTCCCTTGCTGGGGAAGCTTCTGTGGCACAGACCATCCTCCAGACTTTGTAATTTAGATAAAGGGACCATCTCACGTTGCTGCATACTCGGGAGCCTTCAAAGGAATCCACCACAGCAATGGCCACACATCTCAGTATCAAGGGGACCTTCTTCATGGTGAGACACAGAAATGATTGGGCAGGAGTAACGAGCACAACGATTTCTATATTTTTGGGGATTTATTTTTTTTGTCAGTGTTTGAGCTTTAACCATGCTGGCGATTCTCTCCTCTGTGAAGAGCACGTACAAGGGTTCTTGTGAAAACATTTGTTTTGTATCATGTACTCACAGCCCCCTTGTTAGTGCCACGCAACAGAGAGTCAGAAATAGCACATTTTTAAGCCACGGAGAAAAATTTTTTTGAAATATATAAAGCTCTTGAAAACAAATCCGTTACACGGAAGTAAAAGCCACTAAATCAATGCTGTGCTCCTCTGTTTAGTAATTTCTATCTGTTTTGTACTGATACAGAGATAAACATGATTTTAAAAGCCAACAGATACATGAACATTGTGTGACAACCCAAAATATCTGTATATTACAAAAAGATGATCAGCAGATCAATAAGGCTGTCTGAAGTGGTTATCTTGCAGCAGTATTGAATTTTATTTTTTTGCACCAGTCAGCGTTTTCTGAAGGGATGATTTTCCAGTAAAGCAGAGCCATGTCGTGGCCAGCTGCTGGGCCACTGCTTTTTGAGGCTGAGGCAGAAGCAACAATCAGACCAGATCTATCCCCTAATTATCAGGCATCTCGATCTGAGTCCAGAGCTTATTCACAGGAGGCCAGCCAGGCTGTCTGAATGGAGAAATTATACATCCCAAATGCCCTTGGATCCAAACCATGCTTGCAGTGACCCTGATCTGCCCTGGCTTCAGCTGGGCTGAGCAGGAGCAGCACCATATGGTGCACAAGTGCTATGCAGAGAAGGTGTCAGCTGATGGCTGAAAATCACTTTTTAATTCTGTCCCTAAACAAGAGAAACCAGAGGGGAGGGTGCAGTTCTTCAGCCCCGGCTTAATTGTGACACGTTCTCCAAACTGGATCATTTCTTTCCGTGTCTGGGAAGCATCCAAGGAGGCAGAGGAAGATCAGCACGTGCTGATTGCTGGGGCTCGTTGGGGAATGCCTGGCCTGAAACCACAGATCTGCCCATGCAATTCCACACCTGAAACAGCGGTGCAGAGCTGATGGAAATCAGAGCAGCGTTGGCTTCGAGCCTGCTTTTAGCACTGATATTGAACAGATAGCAGATGGGACAGAGGCGGTTTGTCTCGGTGATTTTGTGGCCCCCACTTGCACAATTCTGTGCTCTGATAAGGATGTGCATGGCAGCATCCAGCAGCTGGGATGTACCACAGCAAGGAGAGCTCGGGAAAACCAGGCAAAGAGGGGGCAGAGGGAGGAAGATGGGTTTGGTACAGCCTGGAGAAGCTTTTGAATGTCTAGGAATAATTAAAATTAATGCAAAAAATACGCACGTAAAAATAAATGCTTTAATAGAAATTGCACTTAAGTGTGAAATTTCAGGAAGTTTTACAGACACCAAAAGAAGTGGCTGGGAGCTTATGAGCCCTTTGTTTTAGAGCAGTAGAAATGGAAAAGGGAGTCCAACATAAATTGAGAAAGGACATTTAATTAGTAAAAATCTGACTAGTAACAAATCAGTCCAACTAATGTATTTTAGATTTCCTACTTGGAGACATCAACTATCACTGAAATTTCATTAAACATGACTAGTTTAATTAATGATGTCCTTAATGAAGAGTGTTAATTAACTTGGCTATGATAAATATGCATCTTAATATCATTTGGAATCCCTACAGATCCTAATTATTCTTAAAGACTGAGGTGTAGACCTTGCTACAATAATTATTTTTTAAAGTAAAGATTTCTTCAAGGATACCAGCGATTCCAAAGGTGAGTAGTTTTTTTGGTTTTTTCTTCTGAAAAAACAGGAGGCAATTTTTGATCAAAATCTGAGGTGAAATTATGAGGGCTCTGAAAATAACCTTGAAGTGTGTATCTTGCTCCTAGCCATGGGTTCAGCCTATGAATTGAAGCCAAATGAAAATCTGCAAAGGGGGATCGGTTAACTGCTAAGCATTGCAGCAGCTTTGAATATGTAATCAGTGCGTGTGTGAGAGAGCGTTCCTTACACTTGATGGGGAGAAGGGAGGATGTGGCAAGCCCTCTCAAGCATCCATCAGGCCTTAATTTTGGGGCCATTGTCTTGTAATCACCGTGAAGATTTTCCTTCAAAATCATTGTGCCCTTTCTGGCGACTTGGAGTTCGCGATCTCCCTGACTGTTGGCTGGATCTGTGACTCTCTTAGGACTGAGAGGCGAAAAAAAGTAAAAGAGCTTGCTCTGAAAACTTTTTCTTTTAATCATCTCTCTTTGCATTTACTACCCAGAAAACTTTTACTAGAATATACCTTTTTGCATCCAAATAGATGGACTATTGATACTGTTGGTTAATCTGTTGTACAGTTTCCTCTCTTGGCTTCTTGACAAGAAATCATGAATTAGAGTAGATGTAATAATGAAGTCAAGGTGTGCTAATTAAAAGCGGAGTCAGTATAGGTGTGCAAAGGTGTTTCATGGATTTGCTTGGATCTTTTATGATTGAAATCTTTGTGTCAGGACGTGTTAGCTTGTAATCCTTGACCCTGTCAGCTAATCAAACAAAAGCATGCCTGCCTTCTAATTACCAAAATAATTTCCCTTGTGGGTGCAGATGTTCCTGTAAATCTGAGATAAACATTAATGCAATTCAAGCGCAGTTCAAGTTTCTGAAATTCACTTTGGAATACCAATATGCCACAGTATTAAGCGTTTAAAGAACTGTTACTCCATGACTCAAGTATTTCATGGTGGGTTGGGGGGTTTTTTGAGTTGTTTGTTTGTTTGTTTGTTTTTATTTGTCTGTTTTGGGGTTTTTGTTTGTATTGGTTTTTGGTAGTAAAAAGGAGTGTTTTGCATAAATTTTAGTATCATCACTAAAAAGAGTGCTGCAGCCACGTTGTGGCCAGGAAATACTCCCTGTCTTCAAATGAGATAATTATAAGTTGAAAATATAAGATGAGTCTGATTTTTTTTCATCAATGGTCTTTCACTGAAACCTCTTAAAATTGCAATAATACAGGGGACATGAAAAGCAAAAAGGATATAAGTGCCTCGGCTTACAATGGTAATGAGCACAACAGTTTTCTGGAGTCGCAGTAAATCAAATGTACTGTAGCTATAAAAAGCCCATAAGACATTTGGATGTGATCCTGGACTGCTTCTGCAGCAGAGGCTCTGTGCATACAAATGAGAACCCATCCACATCGTGTCGTGGGGAGCACTGCCTTGTTGGAGCTGCAAGGATGATAATAGCAAGTTGTTTCTGGAAAACCGCTGAAGCTGAGCTTCCTTCTCTTGGCACCAATATAGGGCAATTACATTTGGGACAACATCAATACCAGTTAAATAGAGGAAATTCAATAAGGAAGGAATATGGAATCATTAAGAGTATAAATTATATTAAATTCTGCAGATTAGAGGACTGTATATTTGAGTTTCATTTTAATCTGATTTCCCCCCTCATTATTTATTTCACTTTATGCTTTATTACTTTTAACTTTTTTTTCTTTCTGATGATCTGGCTAATGCTTATGACTCCTTCCTCCTGCACGCTGAGCTTAATAGAATTCTTTAAACAAAGAAAGCTCTCAGAGTAGACATTCAAAAATCAATGTACTGTATAGAACATAGGGCTGAAAAATGAAGGAAGATGGACAGGATTGCTAGAAGATCATCTGAAAATTCTGTCAGGAAAAATATTCTGTAGATTAAGGTAATATTTGGGACTCGAGGGACCTTCATTCAGTTCCCACCTCGTCATGTCTTTGTTGTCCAGCTGTAAAAGCAGAAAAGACCTCTTTCCTATGTACATCATCTTGTCCTAAGTCTTTAATAATTTTTAGGTTGGGTTTCACTGTGGGTGCACTTTAATTAGCATTCTGGAATCTAGGTGTTAATTCCAGTGTTTGTTGTATCATGGCAGCATTTAGTATTGCCACTTGTTATTAATGGATAGATATTGTCATTATGGATGGATTTTCTCACCTGAGCATTATGTTGGGACAAGGCTGGGACTGCCTGTACCTGGTCTGGTCTGGAGTGAACTATTTCAAAGTGTCCATAGGTTAGATCTAGTGGGAAAACGTTATAAAAACAAATTTTTTACTTCGTTTTCTCTCTGATACGATTTTAGCAGTTGTCTTGAAGGTGGAAATTCTCTCTATCCATGCAGATTCCCACCCAGCTGTAGCTGATTATTTTTTTCAACACATGCAGACATCTAAAACAGCCATTTAAAATTGTTGCAATCGAGTGTTCAATCCATAGATTAGTACGTCAAAAATAATTGTTGGAAGGTCCTTCTGTTGTATCAGGCAATGTTAGTCTAATTTGATTTAGCCACGAAACCTCCCCTTTCATGCAGTGCCGACTTTCGAATCTTTTTAGCTTCTCACATTTGGGAAAAGCCAGTAGACAGAAGCTTGCACTTCAGAAGGGGCCACGAGAAGATATCAGGTGTAATATGTAGGTGATAAACTGCTGAGGTCTTTAACAGCTTTATCGATTTTTATCTGGTGATATTTCTGTCAGGAAGAGACACCTAATCCAACTTAAAGTGGTGTTACGTATGGCCCTGGCAAAAATAATTATAAACCCCTTATCTGCAGTCAGGATATTTATGTACTGTGCTGCGAGTTTGGGTTCCCTTCTCTTCATTACTTTGGAGGGGTGACACAGCCCTGTGTGCCCCAGAGCATGAGTGTTTTGGTGTGTTTATGTGCTCTTTGTTGGTGTATTTATGTGCTCTTTATGGTATCTTGTCTTGGGGATGCCTTATTAGCCCATCTCAGTTCTGGGTTTTTTTGATCTGTTTTGTTTTGATTTGTGCCCAGGGGTGGGGGCTGTCCCTGCCCTGCCCCCATCCTCCCTGGCTCCGGGGCTGTCACGATAAATGGGAGCAGAGCCAGGATTTCCAGGTGGAGCTGGGGGCAGGCAAGAGGCAGCCCCTCTCTTTTGGCAGGCAGTTCCACTGGACACGGGGCCGGTGCCTCTGACCAGAGATCACAGAATCGCAGGATGAGCCAGGCTGGAAAAGACCTTTGAGATCATTGAGCCCAACCTGCGGCCTAATGCCTCCTCATCAACCAAACCGTGGCACTGAGTGACACGTCCAGTCTTTTTTCAAACATGTCCAGGGATGGTGACTCCACCCCCGCCCTGGGCAGACAATTCCAGTGCCCAATCACTCTTTCAGTGAAGAATTTTTTCCCAAAGTCTAACCTAAGCTTCCCCTGGCGCATCCTGGCTGTGTCCTCTTGTTCTGTCAGTCGTTGCCTGTGAGAAGAGATCAAGCCCACCCAGCTACAACCACCTTTCAGGGAGTTGTAGAGAGTGATGAGGTCTCTCCTGAGCCTCCTTTTCCCCAGGCTAAACAACCCCAGCTCCCTCAGCCCCTCCTCACAGCACTTGTGTTCCAGACCCTTCCCCAGCCTTGTTGCCCTTCTCTGGGCACTTTCAAGCATCTCCATGTCCTTCCTAAACTGAGGGGCCCAGAACTGGACACAGAACTCGAGGTATGGCCTCACCTGCTTCCTGCTGTTTCTGTGGGTTTTGCCTGCTTCTGTTTGGTTTTTTTTGCTTCAGCACAGTGACTGAGCTTGCCGGCTGGGCTCCTCTTGCTGCTCTGCTGTCGAGAAGCCACCTCTCAGTTTATCTGTTCCTTGTGAACCTAGTCAGTGCCAGCAGGTTTGTGGGGAATGGGTGAGTTGGGTGCCTGTGGGGACACATGGTAGTGCAGGTCAGGATCTTCTGACTTTATTTCTGGAAGCCAATATAACGGCAATATCAAGTTCATTAATTCCATTCTATCTACCACACTGGGGTTTTTTTGCTCACTGTTAGTAGGTGGTTGGCTCTTACAACTAGAAGAGCTCTAATTCAGCCTGTGTTACATCTCACGGAATGCTTTCTTCCAGCTGGGTATTCTTTTACAGAAAGTATAGGCTTAGCTTTTCTTTCTTTCAAACTTCATTGATATTATTTACTACTTGAAACGCTCTAACTCTCCTGGGCCTCCTTATTTTCATGCCAGAACTAGCTGGCAAGGATGGATACCTGTCATGACTTAACACACACATCAAGATAAATTGAAGTGGGAACTTTGCCATTTTTCACGAATGGGAACTACTGAACAGAGGCATTCTCATATACAGTTTTAGAAAGGGAAGGGGGGGAAACCTCTCGCCTGATAGAGCATGTAAAAGAAAATATCTTTAGAAAACATTCAAGTTTCATCCTTTTTGCTGTCGTTGCTGAGGTGGGCTGGAAGGAAAGCTGGCACTGTGTCAGTGGTGGGGTTGGATGCAGGCAGAGTCAGGGTACTGCCACCAAATCCTGATGTCTTAGAAAGACTGATTCCTCCAGAAAAACCTCCTGTGGATGTGAGGAAAAATAATGAGAGAAATTAAGGGAGAGGCAGTAGCGCTACTTTGTAATGTCCTTATTCAAATTCCTTTCACAGCTTTTCTATAAATAAATAAATATTTGAAGGAATCTTTTGGGCTGTTGTGTGTAAGTTCTGTATCACTGAGAGGCTTTAGAGGTGTTCTGTTTGTAAGGAGGAGAAACAAATGTGGTATCAGGACTACCAAATTACTGCATAACTGACATAACCTGAAATATTGTGAGCAAATAAAGGTAATGTGTCCAAATTCCAAAAAACATGGCAAATGTACTAAAAAGAGGAAAATCTAGACTCTCAGCAGGAAAACTGAGAAAGAAATGAGAGAAGCCATAGAATGGTTTGAGTTGAAGGGACCTTAAAGTTCTTCTAACCCTCTGCCAGGGGTAGGGACAAGTTTTGACTATGTAGTGTTTGTCCTAGGCAATAAGCCATTTTGGGAAAAAAAAAACAAAACCATTGAATCATTCTTCAGATAGAATGATTTCCATTACACATGGAAGTGGTATAAAAGTATGAAAATGCATGTTAATATAACAGAAACACACATACAGTGAGCAAATATCTACTCCAAAAAATCTTCCTCTGCTATTTGAATGGGCTTTTTTTTGGCAGTGAGCTGTATGTTGATGAAAACTGGAACATAAATCTAGGGGAAACGTGAGAGAAGGAAAAAATGCAAGGCATTTATCTCATTCATTTGAAAGCTGCTAATGATAGTGGATGATCCTCCCTGAGATGCTCTTGGTAAAGCAAAGGAAGTCGCAAAATTATTTTGTAGAAATGAGTTGCAGCTTTGGATTCAGGACCCTTATCTCTCTCTCAGGTACATGCAGGGTACAGTGAGCCACTCCTCACTCAAACCTTTGAGGTTTGAGGCTGAGGGCATTTGAGGCAGACACTTCCAGTCAAAACTTACTGTGCTTTACATAAAATCCCTGGCTGGATTCCCGGACATCACATTAAATGTTTATCAAAGGTGATGTGTCACGGTGGTACCTGTGTGGTTCTAAGGCTGTAAAAGTGCCTCCTGCTGTGTTTAATCTCCCCAGGCCCATGAAGAAGACAAGTGTTATCAGCTTTGTTTATTGATGAAGGATCTGCAGCGTCCCCTGAGCTGAGCTCCCATAAAACACTCAGCCCACAAATGGATCTGATTATTGCAGCACCAGCACTGCAATGCCCAGCATCAGGCACAGCTCCAGATCCTCTCCTCAGGGTGGAGGGAGATCTCCTGGGCGATTCACTGCCCACGGGAGGCACGCAGGATCTGCTGAGCAGTGTCCCCAAACTGTGACCCCGCGGGGGAATGCTGATACCCTGCTGGTGGCAGTGAAAGGGTTGAGTGTTTCTCAGGGAAAGTAAACTTTGATTTTGCCCAGTAAACACCCAGTTTCAAGCCTACCCTAGCGTGCAGCCAGGCTGTTGATGTGTGCTAGTGGCTCGCAGAGCTGAGGGTGCTCTCGCTGAAAAACAGAGCCCTCTTCTGTTAGCTGGCACCAGGACAAGAACTTGTAACTTTGTGCCTCAGCAATTAGATGGAAACATATTCACAAGCCCCCGGAAGTCATCCATCACTGGGCAATGAGGCACATTTACCCTGATGCATGGCATTAATTCTATTATTTATCCATTAGCTGCTCCCAGAATCTAACCCTTTCCCTCAAAATTCAGCGCCAATATTTTTGGTGCTACTGTTTGTTTTGCGGCGAGCTCGGACTCTGCCTGCCCCTTTTATGGATTTGCATTGTTAATATGAACATTTGAGCTCATTATAGCTCTGAAATGTTTCCTTTGTTACCGGTAGCTGAAAAACCTGGGCACAGTGTTCAAAAAAACAGTAAGTGCTATTTCTAGCATTGTGTTTTCTTCACTGCTGTGCACAACAATATGCTCTTGCCTTTGCTAATGAAGCTTTTCTTTAATGAACACAATTAGAGCTAGGCAAACAATGCAGAAATATTTTCCCATGAATATTCATCCAGAGTCTTAAATGAATTCCCTTCGGTTATGTTTGCACCCATTCATTGTCCTCTTTTAGTGAAATTTTCCAAGATTCAATCTTTGATGCTTGAGTAATGAGGGAGGAAATTGAATTTCAGCTCAGGGGTTACCCTTCCATTGTCCAAGTCATTATTTCCTACAGGGGCTTGCATTTCTGCAGGAATATCTGGGTGGGGAATTAGTGCTGGGCGAGAAATGTGCATCTGGCCACTGACACAGTAAGTCTGGAGGTAAGACAGAGCCAAAAGCAGGGATTTCTGGAGGAGAAGAGGGAGGGAAGAGGTAGGGTCAACTGGTTACTGCACGAGTAGAGCAGCAGCTGCTGGGGATGGGGCTTCTGTGAAGGTGGAGGTTTATCCTTCTCCTTTCTTTCTTTCTTTCTTTCTTTCTTTCTTTCTTTCTTTCTTTCTTTCTTTCTTTCTTTCTTTTCTTTTCTTTTCTTTTCTTTTCTTTTTTTCTCTCTCTTTCTTTCTCTCTCTTTCTTTCTCTCTTTCTCTCTTTCTTTCTCTCTTTCTCTCTCTCTTTCTCTCTTTCTTTCTTTCTCTCTTTCTCTCTTTCTTTCTTTCTTTCTTTTAACAGCCATTTCAAAAACTTCAGGTGCTGTCGCGGCTGAACACAGCCCTGTTCAGTGCAGACATGCACACAGCACCTTGAGAAGTAGTACTTCAGATTTCAGCATTTCCATAACAAAATAATATATAAAACTTCTGGGAAATGCCACTGAATAATCCCAGACAGCAGAGAAAGCTGAGGGGTTAATGATCTGGTTTCAGACGTTTTCCTGAAGAGAAAAACAGCAGCAATTAAATCAATTACAGACGCTTTGCTAAATTCTAATTACATGTAGCGGTGTGGAAGAGGGCAGAGCCTCAGCTGGGGGTTGCGAGGGGGCTGTGGAACCCTTCATGCCCATGTTCGTGTTGGTGCAGTGTCTCCCGGGGCAGCAGCTGCAGGGTCAGAGCCTGTCAGAGCTGCCTGGTGCTCCCTGAGAAACCCCAGCCCCTCTGCAGGGAGTGAGGATGGGTCTGACCAGGGATGGGGAGCTGCTGCTGGTGCTGTCATCCTAAAGGGAACCCCAAAAAAGAGGAGATGAACCGCTCCTATCGTTTCTGGATGACTTTTTTCTCCTCTTGTTCTCCTCTTCAAAGCGCAAATCACAGGTTCATTGTTAAATTTCCAGGAAATTTCAATGAAGAAATGGGTTTTCTTTTTGATTCTCCCTCCCTAACTTCCCCGAGACTTTGCTGTTCCTAAAGTTTATCCTGGGCTGCTCAGGCTTCCTGACCAAGAAGAGTCTAAACACACTTCATCTCTGTACTGTAAGAGTTCAGTGGTTAAATAAGAAAATGAGTAAATATAATAACCAAGATTAGGAGAAGAGGCTTCCTGGCCAGTTTCACCAGCATGTTTCATAAAGACAATTTTAAAAGACAAAACTATCAAACATTTCCAAGGCAAATGGTCACTGATTGATGCCCAAATCAGCTCCATTTTTGGAGTTTGAGAGTTTCGGAGAAATATTTAGACATAAATGTGAAGACTTAGCCATAAATACAGGGAGTTGTTGTCTTGAGAGCTTTAGGAATTAAAGCTTAAAGCCAACCAGCTGATGTATAAGCCAGGTGTGTAAAAGCAGATTATTATGCATTTCATATAGAAATATCCTGCAAGGTCATTTCAAGTTATAAACCATTTGGGGTTTTCAATTTTACATAGTTTCTTTTAGTCCTTGAGTTCAGAGACATTCAATAAATATGATATAACAGAAAGATCTTTTATTTTGCATGTGTGGTAACTGAAGAGAAATAGAAGAGCCTCTATGGAGCAAAGCTTGAGGTAGTTGTAGATTTCAAGGTAAACAGCTGCAGAAATCCTCTTACTGCAGAGGAATTATTAAAATGAAAAAGTCCCAATGTATTCAGAGGACACTGCTTAATATCCTGGCGTTTGGTTGTGGTTAAACCAGCCACTTCCTTTTTGTTTTGTTCGTTATCTAGCTGAGTGGAAACTTGTAAATCAACAAGACTGTGGTAATCACTTTTAAATGTTACTTGCACTGCAACCTCGACAGGAGGTGGTTTTGTGTTAAAAGCTGCTGCGCCGTGCTCCCTCCTCGGTGAGGTGATGGCAGGGCCACGCCTGGATTCTGCTCACAGGTTATGAGAATGTACACCCCATGTGGTGAAGAGGGCAGGAGGACCCAGGCAAGCACAGCTCACTGTCCAGTTTGCTCATATAAATCAAATATTTCTGCTGGGGACACCAGGAAAGGAGGTGGAGCAGCAGCTGGAATATTGGGAGTGGCAAGGGGGGCGTTGTGGAAGGGGGAGAGGTGCTGCCTACACCTGCCTGAATGTGATGGGGCACTTCAGTAGATATTTCTGTTCATTCCTGTTCAAGAGAAGCATTAGGAATGCAAGTGATGGCACCTCAAACTGCAGTGGCTGTGCAGGCTGAAGTGCTCCCCAAGCAAGGCCAGCTGGCAGCACTGCCAGGGAGTCTCTCCTGCCCCTGTGATGCCTTCTTGGGCTTACCTAGAAACAGAGGCCAGCCAAAATTAAGGGAATAAAAAGTGGTTCTATTTATTGAAGGGCTTTCAGGGGCTACACCCAAAAAATGAACGACGGGTCACGGGTTTTCACACTTTTATAAGTTTGGTCCATTTGCATATTGGGGGTTAATCTTCCAATTGCAGCTTCAGGTAATGAAGTCATTTACCCCCAGTTTGCTCCTCCCCAACTCACTTTCGTTTCCATCTCTTGGGGCCTGAGACCCCGAGTCTCAGTAAGGTGCTCTTGATTCCCAGCCTGGAGAGGAATTTTTGTGTCTGCCCAGAATGGGAAAGCAGCAGCTGACACTGCACATGGAGTTTAGAGTGATCCACTAAAGAATTGCAGGATTACAAATAGAAGAAAAATATAAAAGCTAAAATGCTAAGACATCACCTGCTGTCCCTGATTCCTCCTTACACTGCCAAAGAGCGCAGAGAAACTCAAATCTCCCCTGGGCCCTCCTTGCCTTGCTGCCTCAGAACCAGCTGCTCAGATCCTCTCAGTTTTGCCAGGTTCATGTTGGATCTGGTTTTTGCAGCCATGAGCAGACTCATTACCTCTTGTACTGATTGTGGATCTTGATTGGTTGGTCTTGATGGGAAGGTTGGCATCTACTTTTGTGCAAAAATGAGGCACGAGGGTCCCCTCTGACAAAACTTGGTGCATCAGAAAGTCTTTGAGGTTGGTAAGAATGTCTTTCAATTATTCTCAGCTTCCTCTGTGTTAATTCTGACCATGTTTTCCCACTGGCTTTTTCAGTATCAATAATATAAGCTTTCCAAGGGCCTGTTGCAAACAGTTTTCCAGGGTCCGGGTTGAATACTTAGATTCACTTGGTGTAAAATACGTAATTTTTACATCACATATATCTTCTTTATTTTCTCCCCTCTGGTTCCCATTTTGTAATTTCTGTCCTAGTCAGCCTTTCCACTTTGTGTCAGCTCATTGTCAGAGGAACAGTATTGAAGCCTCCAGCTGAGGCAGTTCAGTAATAAACAGTGGGGAGAACAGAAGGGGTTGAGAAAATGCACTCGAGCAGAAAGGGTTTTCCCTGGGATTTGCTTTTAAATAAAAGCTCCAGCAAAGTCGCTGCTAGATCAGCAGCTGCTGTGAATTATGTTCTGGGAAAAATGATTTTTGAGAGACTCCTTGTTGCCGTAATGAGAAATCTTTTAAGAAACAGGCACACGCAGATTGTTTTTCCTATGGAAAACACATATTTGGCAAACTCCAGGGGTTTGTATTCTGTTCATGACAAAAGCAAAGGGGCAGGATGGTGGGTGCCCTCCTGACACTGCTCCAGCAGAGAATTTCACTTGGAGCATGACCACTACGATTCAGAAGCTACAATTACTTTTTCCTGTGCTTTGCTATTTCAGGCTCTGAAGCTGCTGCTGCTGGGCACTTCTGAAAAGCTCCTCTTACCCCTGTCCAGCAGAGTGGTTTCAGGATATTGCTTTTATGAACTGGCATTTCCCATTGTCACTGGTGCATCGTGCTGGCTGGGTTGTTCTGAAAGGAAAAACAATCAGCCAGCCTGGCACAACGATGGCTGCAAAGACTTGTTCCACAAATCACAAACAACCAGTTTCCTGTCTTTGACATGTAGTATCAAAATACGCAAGGCATTAGTAACTAATTACTGCTTTTATCTAAGCCTTCAGCAAAAGATGTGAGCGGGGTTTGCTGTGTAAATTTTGTACAAAAATATCGTGGTAGTTTGTGTAGTTACAAGTCATCACTCTTGTATTCCTCTTTCTAATCAATGAGCATCCTTTGTGAAATGTTTGTAAAGCACTGGGTGTATTGTTGGAGCAATGTGAATAATAAATAATGCTCACATACAGAAGGATAATAATGCACTATTCAAACCAACAGCTAAATCCCTGGATTTAGATTTTCTCTCCCTTTATGCACAAGGACTCGTAACATCAGGCAGTTCAAAAGCTGTATTCCTTCCCTTTCTCCAGCGGGTAGAAATACACCAACCTGACTGATGTAAACACTTTTTTCAGGTGTTTCTTGGCAGCCTGTGGGGTTTGTGCAGCATCCATGCAAATTTAGGATTTGGGGGGTTGAGCTGAGTGACTCAGTTTGCACCTTCATGCAAATCAAATCGACTTCAGGTGATCTGCAAACAGCAAAGTTGAGCCATGGAAGGTTTCTAGGCCTTCTCTCAGTTGAGATGAAGAATTGCAATTCCAGTTACACAACAAATCTCTTCTGTGTCTTGGTGCCCCTTTTCTCTTCTCCTCCCCACGGAGATTTGTGGTGGAAAACCAGCATTTCTGGAAGCTGCAGTCTGGGGGAAGAGCTGGTAGTGATTTACTCTCTGCTCAGTGTCAACTTCTGTGTGTCTTCTCCTAACAGTGCTCTGAAATTATTGACTTTTGTATTCATCATCACCCAAATTTGAATGCTGCTTAGCTGTGTTGTGTGGAGACCACATAACTCTTTGTATTGACAATTATTTTAGTGCTGTGAATTCTCTTTAGAATGAGACTCATGACCTTTTTTTTCTCACTTGATGCCTCTTTTTCCTGCTCCTGTTAAGGGCTAAGAAAGCAACTGAACAAGCAGACCTGTAAAATGATCCTGGTTTGCAGCTTAAGTCGCTGGTTTTTACCTCAGCACAAAAAGCAGTGGTTTCCATAGCAGTGTTTTTCAGAGTGAATACTGATCTCTCTTCTTTATTTTTAATTGAATTTTTAAATTAATTGTGCTTGTTTGTTTCTCTGCACTCTGTTTTGTATTTTCCCTGTGTAATATTTTAGCAAATTAATTAATTGGTCAACCACAGCTGTTGCTCTTTGTAGTGCATCGACCTCCTAATCACTTCTTACAGAAGCTTGGGATTTGTTCCAAGTGACACCTTTATCAAGCACCCACCCTTTTTTTCTTTCTTTTTATTTTTTCCCCAAATTGATTCTTTTCACAGTAAGGCTGTAGGTCATAGCATAATTTCAAAACTAACTTTCAGAAACAGTAAATTTTAAGTGAGTGTTTGAAACGAAAATTAGAGTGTTTGTGGTTTTCTTTTTTAGTTTGTACTCAAGCATCTGCACTGGTTGCTGTGCTGTTGCTAGCCTGGAATTAACAGTATATCCTCATATGCCCAAGTATTTAGAGATTTTAAATGTGTTCATATGATTCTTTTTTTCCAACGAAGTAACAGATTTAAGTTTTCTCAAGTCTGACCTCTTAGGACTTGGAAGCATGTGGTCAGGGGTGGCAGGTAACTGCAGCCTAGTCCAAAGCGTGTCCCTTTTCACATCTGGATGAAGACCAGAACCAAAGCCAGATGTTTGCTGGTGAACACTTCCAGGAAGAAGCCGTGCTGGGAAGCCTGTGACCTGCTCCTGCAGTGACACAACTGCAGCTGCAGGTGCTTCTCCTTATTTCCCATTTGCCTTCTGAAGGGTTCATTAGCACGGATTTTTCCAAACCCCATTAGCACACTTCCCTTCCCCTCCATTATGTACTGCTCTGCAAACACGTATCAGGCCTGGCAGAGATGCAATGAAGGCACCCTAATTAGCCATTAGTGTTCACACATTTTATTTTTTTTCTAGTTTTACCTCAGGTGTCAGGAACCAGAGGCGAGGTTCTTCAGGCTGCAGTTGAGGGCATTCACCGTGGGTCAGGCTCTGCTGTGCTGCTCCCAGAATGAAGCTCCTCTCAGTCTCTCTAATTAACACAGGCAGATTTACTGGAAAGATAATTTCATAAAATTCATATGGAGTCACTGGAAGATGCCACAGACAATTCAAGCGGTCTGCCAACAAACAGCATTTTTATTCCAGCTAATTATTTTTTAATGATACTATTAGTAATTGGAGCTCACTGTACACAGCACCCTCCAGATAAAGATCTCAGCAAGTTTTACACAGCAGTAATGTGATGCCTCACAGGACACTTAAGATTAGAGTGAGTTTCTTTTGTAGGCATTTTTAGACAAAACTCACAGGCTCATTCTCTAGTCCCAAATCCAGCGGTGTCAGAGCCACAAGCTGGAGCTTTTATATTGCCTTGGCTCCATGCCCTGGTCTCTGATGGCTGTTTTATTTCATCATTTGGTTTTGTTCTCTCAGGGTGCTGTTTGTCATTGTCTCCCAAGGACTCTGATGCCCCAGTTTAGTCCTGTGCCTTCCACCTGTGCAAGAAATTGCTGCTGGAGATCCCCTTGCTCTGGCAGCAGCCACCTGGACCCCGAAGGAGGTTTTTGCATGGAGTGTGCCAGTGATTAATGCATCTGCTTCACCCAGAAAGGAACAAGAAGCAAATGAGTCGAGATTTTTGCAAATTGTCAAGCTGCTGAAAGAATAAAATGAAACGCAGGCAGTGCTATGTGTTGTTAAACTGCTCTGCTCTGAGTGCCAAGTGGTCCAGACCAGCAAGGGGTAGATGTGCCTGGGCCCCCCAGATGTCTGTGATTGTTATTTATAAATATCTCTGCCCCAGCAATAAATCATCCCTCAGTGCTCCAGAGCAGCAGCCTTTATCCTGACAGCTGGGAAAACCTGTCCCTTAGAAACGTGTTCACTCATAAAGGCTGCAGGTTTGGGGTCTGCCTGTGTTTCAAAACAGGAATTCTGAAAAAGGATGAGCACAAACATTCAAAGCGCTGTCACCCTCTGCTAATTGCATTTATGATGACAGATGATTAGAAAAGCTGAGTTTTTCCTGGTTTGAGAGGAGATAGGACTTGGTTGGGACTGAGGATGGGAGAGATGATTTGTCTGCTTGGAAAACGCTCTGGCTTTGCTACAGGAAGGGCTTCTCTCCAAGGCACCAGGAAAATCTCTAGAGATAAATTCAACCTGAGTACAGGAGAAAGGCTTGTCCAAGGACATATTTATGTATCTGGAAGTAAGGCTGTGGATAAGAAGATTCTGTTTGTTGCAGTGGGGTTAGCTTGGAAAACAGGGACCTGCCATCCACCTCTAGGTGTTTCCTGTACCAGGGGAAAAGGAAAAGCCCCCAGCTCTGCTCATTCCCTTCTTCAGAGATGCCATGACCTCCTCTTCCACCTTTTTATTCAAGTCTATGCAAAGTTTGAAGTTGCAGTGCATGAAGTTGCTATTGTCCCTTCCATGTAAAATAAGCTTTTGTTATGGTCCTGTCCACGTCTTAGAATTTAACTCTTTTTTTTTTATTATTATTGTTAGGCTGGTCTTCAAAGCAAGTGGTTCTCTAGCAATGTTTTGTTTAGGCAGGCAGAGACATATCTTTCACTACCATTTTCAAGATATTTTCAGTGTTTGAATTTGTGCATGCAAGAAGAAGGATCCATTTGCTCCGTCTTCTGTACAAGTGCTTCAAATTTAGGTTTGTTTTCATCCTTAAGTCATGTTTAAGGCATATCCTTAAGGCACATTTACACAGAAGGAAAAGACAAGCTCTGGGATTTTTATCTGCTCACAGGAAAGCGAGATTCAGAAGTCATGAATTCCAAAAATTACATCATTTCATTGTAAATCTGTGGCTGCAGTAGGTGGTTTTCCTGGGTTGTTAAATTATTTTGTATATCTGTCTGCACTTGAGAGATAAACCATAGGGAGAGGATTTCAGCAATATGTCATTCTGCTTAACTACTTGTTATCTTTCATGCTGAAAAACAAACCCAAAACACAAAAAGAAGCAAATCAGCTCTTCCAAGAGCAGCCCTTGCTGCTGGTCGGAAAGTTTGCTGAAAGGCAAACACAGGCTGCACCCTGACTCGGGGGTGAGGCAGCAGAAACTCTCAGAAACTCTTTTCTTTCTGATTCTTGCTGCTTTGGTGTGTATTGCTGAGTGAGTACGTGGTGAGGCACAGTGCCCAGCACTGATTCCTTTTTTTAGAGGGTGCTAAGCCACCTAAGCACATAATTTCTATTCCATAGCACTATTGTTTGCAATGATTGATTTTTTTTTTATTATTTTTTTTAAAAGTCATCTCCTAGATGTGTGACCTGCTGTACAAGTCTGTTAGCCCTCAGACACCTGCCCTGGGATGCTCCTGTCTCCTGGCTGGTGTTGTCTGTTGTGCACTAAAGCCAGGTGCCAGGTCAGATAGAAGGGCCAGATCAGTCCCAGCAGCTCTGAAGTGGCATTTTGTCCCTTCATGGTGCTGCTGATCGATCAGTGCTGCTGCTGCTGCTGCCTCTCAGATATCTGCAAGCGTTTGCTGTGTTGGCTGATTTGATTTCTCCCAAACGTAATCGGAGTTTTTACATTTGTCTTTACTGTTTGCTTAGCATCAGTTGAGAGAAAATACATTAAAGAATAAAACGCTCCATAACTTTCTATGGTTTCTTCCTTTTTTTTAACTCTTTTCTGCCCATTCTTTGAGGATGGAGTTGCTGTGCCTTTTGTAGCTGTTATGGGTGGATCTTGTGCTGAATCTGAGCCAGACTTTCTGGAAGTCAGCAGTGCTGTGGCTCTCTGAACGGCTGTGGATGCTGAAAGCTTGGTGGCAGAGAGATTTTTCAGTGTCTGCCTGTGTCCGTGAGCATTCTCACTTTCTCACGGAACTAGCTGCAAAACAGCTAGCGAGCTTTTGTAAATAATTTGTCTATCTTGCACCTGTGAGATGTTTTTGGACGTTGTTATTGTAGGACTGAAGGTCTGTTTAGGAAATGTGTGTTTTTAGGATCTAGCCAATAGCCCTGGTGGGTGGTCAGCTAAGATCCAATGGCTTTTCTATAACTTAGAGTATAAAACCCTTGTGTATATAAATAAATAAGGGCTTTTCTATCGAGTCACTCCTGAGTTTGGTTCTCTCCTTCCTCCCCGGGCCGCGTCCATCATTGCGGCAAACGGCCCTGTGCCCTTTTGGGGCATTGTTCTGAAAGTTTCAGAGTGCTGGATTTGTCTCAGCCACGCTGGTATTATCTGGTATAACTGGTGGTATTACTGCCTGCTGTGGAAATGGTTCATGGCATATCAAGGTGCTCCCTGACCGAGCTGTGTGATCTGTGCCCACCCTCTCCCACACGAGGGTTGTAATGCAGGCTCAAACTTCTTGGCAGCTTTTCTTGAAAACATGAGCAAGTCTCCTCCCTTTTGTCTTGCAAAGCTTCTCATCACTGGTGAGCTCCCCCAGACTAAGGAGTGATTAAAGCCATGATGGATTTTAAGAAAGTCACCCATCCATGATCTTAAAGAGGTTTTGGTGGCATTTTTTGCTTTATGTGATCTTTGTGCAAGATACGTCTTTATTCACACTTTCAGCACACATTCACCTGGCACTACCAGAGACCTAAAGGTTCTCAGATTTGGTGTTTGGGGAGTAGAAACACAAAAATGAGAACGTACTTTAGAAGAAGTGAAGATCAATGGGTTGTGCCAGCAGAAACTTGATCATTGTATTCCTGTATTCTACATAGACTAAAAGCATAGGAACGTTTTAAAAATTATTTGCAATTTTCAGTTGATATAATATTATTGAAAGGTTGATGATTAGACAGGAAAGAAAATGTATAAGAGTCCTATGGAAGACATGTCAAACATTGTATCTTGGATATGCAGCCCAAATTAGGATTAATGTGTCCTTGGGTGTAGAGCTATACCACATTTGCCTTCAGAAAGGGTTGTAGCACAGCTACAGAGTAAACTCTAAAGAAAATACTTCAAAATTAGTGTTTTGATATCAAGAAGCTTCAGCCCACATCTTCTACAGAAAATGTCACACCAAGTACTGCTAAATATAGATGCAGTGAGCAGGAATTCCTGTGCCTCACCAAGGCATCAGCACGTGGGCTGGAATTCAGGGAGGTGAAGTGACTCGAGTTAACTCATGTTTGGGAAAGCTAGATTTTAGCTTAATCTTTCAAGGCAGTTTGCCCAACATTAGCTGGGTTTTAATTGCTCCACATTTTTAAAGTAAGCAAATCTTCACAGGAGCATCTGTGACAAAAATGGGCTGAAAATGTCGACACAGTTGAAATTAAACAGCCTGTCTTTTCAAGCCTTTCTGTCTTTGAAGATGCAATTTTGCTCTGTTCCACCAGGTCCAGTTCTCATTAGTTCGTATGGAATCACTTTTGAAAGTGAAGGGTAGTTTGACCCCATGGTTGTCATTATTCCTCTTTTGTCTGCAATTACCAACAGAAATCCATCTGGAAAAAACATGTACCGACTTTAATTTTCATTGGCAGCTGCACCATCCCATGTTTCTAAAGGGGCAAGGCCTAGTAAACACATTTCTCATGCCTCTCCTCTATTTTATTTTTAATGTCACTTGAACGCTCACCTACAGACACCTCAGTAGGTAATCAGGATATCCTTAATTAAAAATCTGCTAAACTGGGACATCTTCCAGGGAAATGAATTAGGCTTAGGGGTATTTAATTATGCTGCTTAGGGAAGCTTTGGTTCCTCTTACCTACAATTCCATTGACTGTGTTTTCAGAAACTCTGCCCCTACTGAAAATTCTGCTTATCTGGGACAAACCCTGCTCATCAGAGTGAGTGGATGCTGCTCTTTGGTTCTCTTCAGTCAAACTCTTTATTTTCCAGAGCAGCTCCTTCACTTATGTGCAAACCAGGATCTTAAGCTGTATCTGGCCAAGTTAAAATTCAGCCCTGGACAGGGAATTTGGAGCAGGGAGATGCTTGCCATCATTTCTCAGAGTGGCTGAGGGTGAAGCATTGCCAGGCTCCTGCACCTCTGGGGTTCAGCTGTGGCACTGTACAAACTGCATAAGCTAAATTTTTGTTTCTCAGTGCTGCTCCCCACCAACTGAAGCTCTGTGGAGCTTGAGAGTGGCTCGGTATTGAGTGTCGCATGGCACAGCATGTTCTGAGCTGTAAATTGGATCAGAAGCTCTGTACCCCTGTGACACATAAACTCATATTCAGATCCACGCCTCAGTGTTTTCCAGAGCTGTTGTCACACATGTGACAGTGAAAAATGAGAATTTGGGCATCCATTCGGCTGCCAGAATTAATTTGTGGTACCCAGTGTGAACTGTTGTGTGCGATGACCATGTATTTATGTTAAAAATTGCAATAAAATAGTGTTTTAATTAGCTGGGTCCACTTTCAGATGAAAGCATCAAACTTGCAAATCAAGCAGTTTGTTGTTAATTGCTGCATTTTAACATCTCTTATAATAAAAGATATTGTCTCTCTCTGCATAATTCAGAATATTAAAAATGCTGAACTGGAATGTCTGGAATATCTGCCAGCATTAGGAATTTTTGAATAGGTGCTAAAATAAAGAGAAACCCTGAGCTTCCCTCAAATTAACACACAAGAATTTTACTGTTGGAGATGTTATTTCTTAACTAAGAGGTACATACTTAACACAAACTTTCTTGGAATAAGTCTTGTGACATCCCTACTTTCCTAATTTTCTAGTCTGCCTCCAGCAAAAACCTTTTTAATGCATCCAGTAGCTGACAATATTGAATTAATTTGCATTCTCTTGCTTTTTAAGGACAAACTATGTGGTCAATTTTGACTAAAAACTCTTCATTTAAAAAGTTAGCATTTGCAAAATCAAACACCAGCAGCTCGGTAATTCCAGTGTCATTATTTGCACTGGGAGCCTTCTTCCTCTCCCAAATGAGAGAGAGAGAGCTCTCCCATACAAAAATCAAACACTGCAACCTACAGCAAGTGCATGTGAATTAGGAAGTGGAAAAGATCCAAGATTAGTTACACACAAAAGGGAAGCCAATTAGGCTGTTTCATTTCTTGGTGAAGAGTAACTCCGAGAAGTTAAGCATCATAGCAAATTTTCAATTAAGTACAAGAGTTACTCTTCTATTTCAACAGACACTTTTGGTACCTGGCTGTTATAATTAGTGACATACCTGGCATTTTAAGACTGGCATGAATAATGTAAAGGCCTTTATTTCAGCCTTCCAGTTGTGATACTTGGCTTTTAGTCTTAATGACTGCAAGAGCTCAGGTTTTGTTAGTGCTTCATCTGCAAAACAGTGCTGCTCGTTCTGAAGAGCAGATGTTGAGGTGCACGAAGTGTTAAATCCTAATTTGGGATGTGCAGAGGTAGATGTGCTCAGGCTTGATACCCCTCAACTCCTGAGCCACCCTCAGAGGCTTCCAGACTGACAAGAGGAGCTGCTGCTTCCGCATACATGACCCAAACCAGGCTCCAGCTGTGAGCCAGTGTTATGATGCCTTTTTCCAGGGCTGCCTAAACAGAGGCCAGACAAAATTAAAGGAATAAAAAGTGGTTATATTTACTGAAGGGCCTTCAGGTACCTTTAGGGCAGATGAAGCCCCCCAGGGGCCACACCCAAAAAATGGATGATGGGTCACAGGCTTCACGCTTTTATAAGTTTGGTCCATTTGTATATTGGGGGTTAATCTTCCAATTACAGCTTCAGGTAATGAAGTCATTTATCCCCAGTTTGCTCTCCCCAACTCACTTTTGTTTACATTTCTCGGGGCCTGAGACAGTGAGGTGTCCTTGATTGCCAGGCCTGGAGAGGAATTGTTGTGTCTGCCCAAAATGGGAAAGCAGCAACTGACACTGTGTGTGGAGCTTAGACTTATCCACTAAAGAATTGCAGGATTACAAATACATGAAGAATACAAAAGCTAAAACCCTAAGGCATCATTCCCCACCCAATAAACCCTCCTTTCCACCTCCCCCTTACACACGTGTGCTTCTCTGCAAACATGCTGCTCATGTCCATGAGGCTTTTGGAGGTGATTGGCAGGAGCAGCCCAAACCAGTACAAACCCAATTTAAACTGGCATTCAGGTAGCCAGATTCATCCAGGTTGCACTGGAATGAATTAGGTTTCTGACTGACTCAAAACTTGCACAGTTGCTGAGCATAGAGGAGGCTGGAAGTCAGGCTCGGGCCTGTGGTGTTCCATTTCCAAGCAGCTGCCTCCTACAAGACACTGATTTTTTCACAGAAATTGTCCCATTGATAAAAAGGGCTGTCCTGGCACCACGAGGGTTGAAAAGCAGTCTGAAGCACTTTCAGCAGCAGGCAAATACTGAAGCCAGGCAGTCAGCCAGATTGGTTCATCCTTCATTAAACAGAAAACCATGTTTCCCATAATATTTGTGCGAAAATATTAACCAAGCTCAGTGCTTTGTGCTTTGAATTACCTTGAAAATCAATGTACCTTTTAATCTTTCCATTCTTGATTTTCAAAAATTGTGTTTGATGCTGGTTTTGGAGACGAGGAATTGCAGCAGTATCTCTGGGCCCGGCCATATCTGGAATTCTGTTTGAGATAAAATCCTATAGGAATGCAGGAGGGAAGGGGCTGGGGGTGACACAGCTGGGCTCAAACCTCAGCCTAGGCTCCCTGTGAGCTGGGGCAGCTTCTGCTCCCGGGGTAAAGATTTCTGGCAACCAGAGAGCACGAATGCAGAATGAATTTGCCTAATTGCACCCTTGCTTATGCACAAGTGGTGCGTAATAGATATTTACAAATCAGGCTGCTTTTCAGATATCAACACAATTTTATGTTTGGAAGATGGAGCTGTGCTAATTTCATTTTATACTCCAGAATGAGAATGAGTAAAATGAAATGAGGTTCAGTGCTGATCTGTGCAAACCTTTCCTCTGTAGTTTGCTATAAACAGAAGAAGTACATGTAACCCCGTTTGTTTGGCCTTCATGGATGAGATCTGAAATAGGTTTTTTTATACGTTGAAGCTTGTGGTACTGAGTAAAGCACATGTGCTCTAATTCAAAGCAGGGCTATGAAGGGGTGGGTTTTGGTCATGGAAGCTTTTCCTAGTGCTGGCTTGGACTGTGCTAGCTGGGGAGCTAGCAAACTTAAAATCTTCAGGTTTAGCCCTGGGTCTGATATTTACATGCTTATTTCACTGGAAGTGTTTCTGGAAATCAAAATATGCTTTTGCAGTACTCAGTGTTCCGTACTAGGCTGAAGGGAGGAAGAGGGGAAAAGTGAGATTCAAACTATTGATTCTTGTAAGAGTTGTTTCAGTTTCACTCCGTGTATTGAAACAGGACATTTAACTTAATAATGGATCTGGATGTGCTGCTCTGTTCACAGCCTTAATTTGGCATTTGTGGGGGGGCTTTTGACAGAGGTGGCCAAATCCTGGAGGAAGGTGGGGAAAAACCCAAGCCAAACACACACACAGAACAAATCAGCAATCAAATTTGACGTACTGATCTTAGCTATCTGCTTGCACTGGAGCTGCTTTGGTGACCCTGGCAACTCATGACTCTGTTTGCTTTCTCTGTATGCTCCAGCAATCAGGTTTTATTTGCACCAGTGCCTGCCAGCAGCACTTTTGCAGCTGTGTTAAAGACAGGCTGTGGTAAAATACAGGACAGGGATATTTTCTGAGACAGTCACATCATCTCCTCTCTTCTCTGTTCATGCCCAGGTTCTTTCCCCTTTCTTCTTGGCCTCATCCCATCCCTTCAAATTTTAGTGACCCCGTATCACGCAATTTTTGCTCAGGAAATAAATTCTTTTGAAGGCATAAGAGAGCCTTGCTGCCGTGGATTGCCCTTTCCCCTGTTACAGTGTGTGAATAACTCCCCTGGAAGAGGAGCTGCTCGTCAGCTGCGGTGGCAGAGTGGGGTCCCAGGGTTTAATCCAGTGACTCAGTGCATTGTGATTTAAAAGGCTTTTCTCTAGAGGGGAAAAATGTTTCAAAAGTTTAATACTTTGTAGAGATAAACTGTTCTTTTTAAAGTCATTGTTGTCTTGTTCTGATACATCATCTCGGAAGAAATAATTCAAAGTGCTTTTATGTCCCTCTCTGTGCTGCCTGCAAGCGAAATATTTAAGGCAGGCAGCGTGCTGTAATCCTGAATTCAGAGTGGGGACTTTGGTGAGGTTAGAGCTCACATCTCACTTTTTTCCCCACTACTTTTGTCTTGTGTTTTCTCTTTCTTTTTTTTTTTTTTGTTCCTTTTTTTTCCTCAGATTATCCTAAGGTTGTAGGAGGTCAGAGCAAACACAAAGTACCTTTTAGAGAGAAACAGAGTTATTCACTGAGGGATGATGTAAAGTAACCGAAGTAGTTCTGGGGGGAGCTTGTGCCTTCATTAAGTGCTACTTCCTGCGATACTGTGTTGAAAAAAAATATCCTAGTGGGAATGAAAGCAAAGAATCTCCAATCACCTATAAAACAAAATTAAACAATTTTAGGTCTGTTGCTATATTTAACATCAGCAGTACAGCTGTACCATAGAAGAAATATCTGAACAGAGCTACCTGGAGTAAAGGAGAAATTCCTTCCTCAGAAGAAACCAAATTGAAACATTTTAATCCGAGCCCCGGTTTTGAATGTTGACAAGAAGCCATTCTCAGGCATATGAAATGATCAGGTTGTTAATGCTGTCACCGAAACTGCAGGAAAAACAAAAACCCTCCAATAACATTTTTAAGTGCCTGCTTTGTTTGGAGGGGGAACCTCCCTGAGAGAGCACGGAGGATGAGAGGGCACTAAAAGGCAGCAGATTTAGTGGTGATTCCTGTAAGAAAATGTGCAGGTCCTGCTGCTGCCCTGTTGGAGCCACACCAGCATTGGGTGAGGCTGAGGGCACAAGGGGTGCCCTGTGTGACCCACGCGAAGCCTCTTTGCCCTGGGGCTTCAGTGCACAGCACAGAAATGACAAAATCCCCATGAATTTGAGGAGATTCTGTCCTCCCTCTTCCTCCTGGCAACTCAGGCCCTGAAATGGCTCCTGCCTTTCTGCTGCCGAGGTGAAGTGTGGCAAGGAGAGAGCGTTTTCCGCTCAGATCCACAGCATCCATCACGCTTCCCGAGGCAGTGCCCTGTTCCCTGGCACAGCAGTGCTAACGGGAACAGCAGATGACAATTAAACATTCAGTGCACTCGCTGGAATGAGGAGTGTGGGTCAGAATGGCCTGTGTTGGCATTTCCAGCACATCGCACTGTGAGCCTGGCATCTCGTGTGCCTTCCTCTGATGCTGATCCTGAGTGTTCAGGGTGAGGCTGCTGGGAGCTCCTCAGGTTTGGTGGCTGTGGCTGGGAAGCACTCTGCCCACCAGCAACATCACCCTCTGCTCACTTTGCTGAATACACAGTGAGGGATTTGCAGGCTCAGGCTGGGAGGGATTGATAGCACAGAGCTTTATCATGCAAAAAGAAGATTGTGTCCCCAGAGATAACAAACCTTTCCAGAGTTCTGTGGTTCAGGAGGATGCTGGGTGCACGTTTCCCTGCTGCCAGCCAGCATGGAGAGTGGAGTGAGGCGTTCTTGCAGCCTTTCTTATGCTCTTCAAAGAGAAAACACACAGTATAAGCAGAACAAGTATGTGTTTCTGCTGGGTGATGTTACGTGGAGATGATTTCTTGCTGGCAGGACTGAATTGTTCAGTTCTCTAGGGACAGACACCTTCTACTTTGTTGATTACAGATCTGCTCTGCCCGTGTGCCAAACTGACTCAAGCAGTGGTAGGACATCCGAAAAAACCAAATTCTGCTTGAACCTGGACATGTGTTTGGTTGTCTCTAGCAGTGTCTCTTTGCTCAAACAAATAATTTAAACCAGCACCTACCCTGGCCCTTTGGTTTGAGGACTTCCTGGGGAAGTGGTGCTGGTCAGTAAGAATGAATTGCACAAATCCAGCTCCTCACATCACATAGCACTCCAACCACCCAGGGGATATCATAGCACCAGGAGGCCAGGCAGGCTGTGGAATTGGATTGGATCTCATCCTTTTGCTGTTCTCACTCAGATAATCAATCCCCAAGTGAGTGTGTGCATCTGCCAACATGTGTGCTGCCAAAACACCCATACAGCTGTGTTAAGAGGAAAACTCCCTTTCATTACAGGTTACAATTTTTCTTGGTTACCAGCAGGTTTTTGCTGAAACTTGAAAATAAGACTCAAATTGCCAATGTGGGCCCTGCTGCTCTATCTTGTTCTCTTTCCAGATCTTTCCTTGAATATCAGCTGAGTATTACACTGTTAACAAGGCTGGCACTGTAAAGATATCCTTTATTCCCATGTAAACAGCTTTGAAAGAAAAAGTACGAGACAGTGAGAATTAATAGGAAGGCAGTATCACGTGCTAATTCCACTTTACTTTTAGCTGTTCTATTGAAAAAGCAATGAGCTTTTTATTTTTGTGACAAGGCCTGTGGCTTGGCAGCATAATTGGTGCAAAATAGACTGCCTGGACAAGCCTGATTTAACAGGATCTGACTCCAGGAGGTAGGGATGTTGCACTGTGCAGAATCTAGTTTTTAAGAGTTTTTGGAGAAGACTGGAGCTGAAAAATTTCCATAAGTGATTGGTGAATCACAGGGTAATACCAAGTTTTCTTTGTCTAAGAGTTTAAAACTGAAAAGCACAAAAATAACAAAAACACTTTCTTCATCCTTTTGCTTTGCCTCTGGTTTCCACAGTTGTGACTTTACAGCTGCCCTGGCTACTCTGAGATCTTTGGAGCCTGAGTTCACTCTGAACTTCGGCCTTGAATTGAATCTTTGTCACTTCTCACAGGAAGGGAAAAAGAAAATGCATAAGCCTCAACCACAGCCTTAGGAAATGCCACCTGGGCACGAAGCTTAAGTGTTAACCTTCCAACAACCTGTTTTGCCCTTAGAGGGTTTCTCCCAGTCCTTATCTCAACTCGAGCCCTTCGTTAACTTTTCCCTCTCCTCTGCTGAACTGTAGCAGAAGAGGGTGAGCGAATAACTTCCATGGGTGCCTGGCGTTTGGCCGGTGTCAAACCACATTTTCTTACTTTTTTGCTCTCTCACTTCCTCTGTGCCCAACTCACTCACCAGATGTTGAGAGCATTTGTTGTCGTTCCTTCACTAGCACGAAAGCCTCAGGTATTCAGTGCTTCTCTCAGCTGTGGATCTGGGAAGCCCCTTGGGCAATAGCAGCTATGATGTGGAGAAAACGACTGCATCACACGATGAAAAGGAGATCATCACAAGATGAAAAGGAGATCATTTCCTCGATCTCCCTTCAGAGGACTGGCATGTCTCTCGGTAGAACTCGTTTGGATGTTGCTCTCTGTAATTAAAGAGTGTATCATCATGCACACAGGAAGGTCTCCAAAAGGCTGAATTCGAGTTGCACAGACAGCCTCAATTTCGGCATTGCCTGGCGTTCAAATACTTAACTGGCAACTTTAATAGTGTTTCCCCTTCAAAAATTCTTTATACTGAGTTTCCTAGAGGGATTGATTTTCTCGTTTAACTTTCAGCTGCCATTAAGTAGCATGTAATTCTTGGTCCCATAAAGCACCAGCAGGGCTGGACATGCTTGTCACATGGGTTGCTGACAGACTAACCATGGCTGCAGGCTGTCATTCCATGGTTGGATCCAGGTTAACTGGAGATAGGCACTTAGCTGTGGGTTTAACAGAGGGTGAATTTCACAAGCTGAGAAACTCAGTTTCCATTTTATTGTGCTGGTTTACCCAAACTCTCCGTCCCAAATTTTGTTTGTTCCTTTGATTTTTTGGGGGGTTATGAAAAATTACTTTCACAGTTTAAGACCAGGAGTTATGAACTTCTTTCATTAAAATACACTCTTCTTCTCAAATCTGGAAGAGCTATTTTCACCTTTCTGCTTGTATCTGGCTTCCTACTTTACATGCCTCTCTGAAATATTTATGATTATTAGTGCAATCAGCCCCCTTCCTTCTTGGAGTAATTAATTAGAATAGCCCTCATTATTTTCTTCTGGAAGAACAAAAACAGCTTTGAGTAGGTAGGAACCAAGGAAAAATGAGATACTAGATCAAGACCTTCTTCTGCACGCCAGCCATACCAAGTTCACACATTTACAACGTACACAGCAGTTCTTTTAAAAGTAATACAGTAATACTTCAATGTGTAGGCACATATTTTTTCAGTAGCAATATCTAAGGCTTAAAAGTGAAAATACGGCTGCAACATTGTCTCTCTCTATTGCCTTATACCAGAGGGATTTTTCTGTGCTGTGCAGAACCTGCTTCTTTTAATTTGGTGGTTGGTAAGTGCAGTTCTGTCTTGATGTCTCATGGTGGCTAAAGCCAATATCACACTAATGATTCCCAGATAAATGGGAAAATGCAGGGTGGCTGCAGGAGAAACGTTGTGATGGAAATGCATTCAGTAGCTCTATGCTGCATCATTTAATCTGAATCCCTGAATGGAGCTTTCATCATTTCTCCCTGGTTAGTTGGTGCAGGGATAGGGGGGGAGGATTCAGCTGGATCAGGGTAACGTGGAAAGGGCAGTGAGAGGTCAGGGAGTGTAGGCCTGAAATCCACAGTTTAACCTAATATTTTTAGTTAGGGCTTTTAAAATTGTAGCACACGAGTAACACAGAAAAAGAATTTTGAGCACAAAGCCCACGGTGTCCTGTGACTCGTTCAGTCTGAGGTAATGCAGCATCTCCTACGTCATCCCCTCTCATCATGTGTAATCAATGTTAGACTTAATGCAGCATGACTTGGCAAGTGATTAAGGACCTGGTGGGGACATTAACAATGTAAAACCTTATTTGCATTTACACTAATGATTTTATAATGAGAGTTTTATTATATTAATGGAGACTGCTGAGACAAGAAGGGAAAAACAAAGCTGAAACTCCCCTAATATCTTTCTTTAGTAGAGCACCCTCTGCTAGCACTTTGTTGACATAGCTGCTTATTTGCATAAAGGAAAATATGGGCATTTGGAACTATTAATTATGGAATGGTTAATGCACTTGGTGGTAATTATTACATTAATTGAGTTATTTTAAGAGGGGTGCTATGGAAAATTTATTTATACAATAATTCAGAGAGGAGAGAAAAGTTTTTTAAAATAGCTGCACTTGTATCTTAATTGGTACCATATCTCAATAACAAAATATAAAAAACACCTGTGAGAGTAGCTTATCTTTAGACAAATGTATCCAGGAATACCACGAACTGCTATCCCTGCTCTGCTGGTTCAGTGAATAACAGAGCTTTTTAGCCAGAACAGAAACCTGGCAGAGGTTGAGCTGCTGTCAGTAGAGTCCAAGCACTGCTGAACCTTCCAAGAAAATGAACCAGCCCTGGATGTGATTTCTGAAAAGCAACATTAGCTGCTTTGTGCCAGTTCCAGATGTTGCCTGAAGAAGAAATTTAAAAACCAAACAGAAAAAACCTGGCCAAAACCCCCTCAATTACTGGGATTGCTTTCCTTGAAGCAAATTTTGTCCAATACTAGATAATAATAACGTAAGAAATTAAGAAGTAGTTCCATGTGATTGCTTTGATTTTTGCAATGCAGCTCTGAGGCTGCCTTCTTGTAAGTACCTATGCCAGAAGTCTGCATTGTTTTCATGAGATAGCTTTCCCAAAACTCTTCTCAAAAGTAAGAGATCAAAAAATCATCTTTCCCCAAAAGTCATCTTTCTTCCTGCTGTGTCAACTGTAACCCTGGCATGAAAAATGGAGATGTTAGTAAAACAGACAACCCCTCTGAGCATGTAGTAACAGATTTGATTATTTACGACAAAAATACTACAAAACCTAGCAATATTGTTTTCATTTTATTTAATAGCTTCACCTAAACTGTCTTGCTCTGATTTCCCTCCTCCTCCTCCAATGGACCAGCAGAGTTTCTAGCAGCAAGCTGGTTTTCTGTGTTTTCTGCAAATGATTGGTTATAGCAATTAGGTTTCTTGGCAGACAGCCCTGAAAGTCAGGTTGCTTTCAAGAGCCTTAATTCCATTGCCTTGTACTCTACCACACATGATGTGACCTGTATTAATTAGTATTGCTAGGAACAGAGTTGGGGAATTAAGGATGCAGTCAGGCATTGTGGGACCATAAGGTTCTCCAAAGATCCAGAGGTTTGCAGCAGGAATGTCTTGACAGAAGCAGGTAAAAAGTTCAGGAGTTCCTACAGGACCCCTGTATTTTAAACAGCCAGCGCTCTGCAGTGAGCAGTGGGGGTGGTGCTGTTGGAAAAGGCATTTCAGAGAAGGAGTGAGTGACATTGGGTGGAATTGCAGGAATGGGCTGGCTCTTGGCCAGGACCTTCAGTGGCAGGCAGCAGGAGATGGAGAAGAGAGAGCCCAAAGCCCAAACCCTTGTGAGGTCTTTTCTCAGCAACATAAATCTCCATTCAGTACAGAGGATTCTGAGAGCTGTAGCTCAGCTTCCTCTATGACATCTATGATTTATAGCTCTGAATCAAGTATTCTCTGCATGTATCTTTCAAGGACTACCATAGTGAAGTCAAAGACAAGAGCTGAATTCGGAGGTGTTTTTATCAAGCTTTGGAAGAAAAAGACCCTCACAACCCAACTGAATCTAAAGAAAATAATTTTGTTGGCCTCAGTGGATGAGAATTCTCCACTCTCAAGTTTATTTTATAGTTTTTCACATATGAAACAATGATTTTAGGCAATGAGAGGTATTTTCAAAGAAGTTAGTTACAGCGTAGAATCACTGTTAGACTAAGTAAGCAGAATTCTGGAAAGGGTTCTGTTGGAGCAGTTCCTTCATTAGCTGTGAACTTGCAACACCCTTTTATTGGGCTTTGCATCAGACTGGTTCTTCAGTGGCTTCCCTCCTTACAAGAGTCTTATGTAGGAAATTTCCTGCACAAGTCTCCTGAAACAGGTCACAGTCCAAAACCAACTTTTCGGTTTAGTAAAGGTAAATATTTATGGTCCCACAAAACATATGTTGTCATCTCCCATCTCCAGCGCTGTATAAACAGAGCATTTAAGTGGAAATGCAAATGTTCTTTCTCCTGCACTTCTGTGAACACCTGAAAGATATATAATAACAAAGTGCAGGGCTTTTATTCTTAAGGATTTCTTGAAATCAGTTTAAACTTCTCTAAAGATTCTAGCAGGAGACAGCTGAAAAGAAATGAAGAAGAGTTGTGCCAAGAAAATTACATTACTGTCATTGTTAATTTGCTTTAAATATCTGTGAAAAGAAGTAGTCTATTCTCTGCTAAAATTTCCCATTGGCTTACAACCAAGTGGTGAATATTATATTTTATAGACTCTGACATGAAGATTCTGTTTAAATATTTATCTTTTGAACAGCTATGTTTACAGCTAAAATCTTCCTTCAACTTGAACTTCAGCAATAATGTGATATATTCCTCTTCTGAAGTCGTCTCAGGTGAAAACACATTAGCTGGTCAGGCTTTATGAAGTTCTGCAGATTATTTGCTCAGATGGAGGTCATTACTTTTAAGGTCAAGGTGAAAATATGTGTAGTGGACCACATTAACCCTTGCTTGTGAATTTGGAGGAGCCATTTGGACTTTACCATGGGACACCATTCCATATTGACAGTATTGTGGATAAATTTCACTGCTGGGTTTTGAATGAACAGAAGAAATTGAGGCCTTGTTGGTGAAAACACGTGGCTATGCTTCTGGCTCAGAGAGAATTAAGCCAATAAATTGGTTTTCTGGTTTTCTTCTCCTTAATATTTGTATTTCCCAAACTACGAAATATTCGTGAGTACCAAGAAAGAGTTTTGCCAAATAAAAGGAGTGCTGTCTCTTCTGTGCCATGTAAAGGAAGCATTGCAAAGTGTCTATGTCATATAAAGGAGCTTTTAAATTTATTGTGCCTATGATTGTGGTTTGGGGAACATGCTGAAGCAGAGATAAATTTTGGTGGAGAGTCAGTTGGGCCTCATAAA